>JBBYHK010000021.1:1417357-1427575 GCA_038382065.1 Adansonia grandidieri
AAGATTAAAAAGATCAAATTAGATTGATTAATCAAATTGATTGAAGTAAGAATCAATAACTTATCTAGTTTAATGAGTACATTAGAACTAGATTCTTTTAAATAAGTTTAAAAAATTAGATTAAGTTGGTAAATAATCGATTTTATATATCTTTTAAAATTATTTTTCAAATTTATCTATAATTAATGAGATTTGAATTTTTAACTTTTTAATTTTTTATTAAAAATAATATCACTAAACCAAATAAATATTTTTATTAATTACATTTAATATTTATTTAATATTAAAATTAATTTTTAAATATTTAAAAATGATTTATCAAATTGGCTGGATTAAGAATCGAAAGTGTAACCAATTTAACTTTTGATTTGATTTTTTAAATTTGAATTTTTTTTTTCTTTTTATAGAAATGAGGCCATAACATAAGGACGTGAAAAGAGATTGTAAATATAAAGATTCAAGTTTTAGACCTATTAAATGTTACTTATTAAAGATAACTAAATGAACCGATTGAATTAAATCTCGAGTTCGTATAAACAACTTCTTGAAATACATTTTATTTGCATATAAAGGTTCAAATAAAAATTTTAAATTTGTTTTTAATAGAAGATTCCAAATTTTAAAATTACATTAATTAAGCTAACAAATATAATAGTGGCATTGAACCTTGAAGACCAGTTTCGCATAATTTATTCTTAAATTTGGATGGAACTGAAGTTTGACCACTCTTTGGTCCAAGTCTAAACATGCGAAGAAGGTTAAATGAGTGTATAAACAATTAAAGAAAATACAAACTTTACAGATCATTGATAGAAGACAATAATTATGCATATATATATATATATATATATATATATATATAAACATACCTCGAGACTATATTAAGCATTTAAACCAAACTTTCTCCAAATTTCCAGTTTTTGAATTTACACGTTCAAAACTTTGGGCTTTTCTTTTTCCCAACCAATTTAGACAAAAACATCTTCAAAATTTATCAAGATTAGGTCGCAATTCATCAACCAAAAAAAAAAAAATAAGTTAAAAGGCTCGATAAGTATTTTTTTTTTATGTAAAAGAGGTTGTAATGTAAAAATAAAATAAATAGTTGTAAATATTGAGATTGAAATTTTAAATTTATTAAATGATTCTTTCTAAAAATGGCTACAAAAATTATTTGAATTACAACTTTGGGTTTAAAGCTTAATTAGTTTTTTTTTTTGAAGTAAAGGTTAGTAAGTATTAAACACATATTCGCATGTTGTTTTACCAATTCAATCTCAACGAGGTACTCTTTAAAGCGACATGCATATATGATATATTATTTTTGTATACGAACATAAACTCAAAATATGTTAAAAGTGGCTTATAAGGTCCTAACTTATTGGCAAGGAGGAAGTCCTGACTCGTTGAGGGCTCAAGCTCAAGTCCCACCATGCATGAGATTGGTCAAATTTTATATATTAAATTTTTAGTTAAAAATTTTTAGTTGACCACTAAAGCACGATTAATAACAATTTCAAACAATCAGACAAAAAAATTATTATTATCTTAAATAATAATGTGAAACAATCAATAATGAAACATTAAAGATAACATTCGAATCCAAATTTAATTTAATTAATTTATGTAGCTATTTTTAAGAGATAATATTTAATAAAATTAAAAAAAAATTCAATATCTATAATTTTTTTTATTCTTAGGTTACAACATCTTCCATAGAAAGAAAAAAAATAAGAAACATTCTATCCTACCTTTTCAAGATCAAGTTGAGAACATTTAACCATTAACCCTAATAGAATTAGACGAGTTGTATATGTTGTTTCATATTTCAAGAATATATATATATATATATATATATATATTGGTACAAAAGAAATTAAAGTACAAGAAGAAAATTGGACAAGGAATTTAGAAGCAGCTAGGATTTAACTTTAACGTGTGTATATATACATATATATATATATATGAGAGAAAGAATTTATTTATATTAGTATAAAATTAAAAAGTTTTATAAAATTCTTTAGCTATTAATTAGTATTCATCCGGTTAACAGAAAATTGAAAATAATGATGGGCTGACATTTATAAGTAACCCTTGGATGAATGTTAATTCATAGTCTAAAATATACGTATAACTTTTTTAATTTTATATGGATACAAGTGAATCATTCCTCTTTCTTTATATATATATATATATATGATATTTTTACACCATCACTTTTTTTTCGATTTCTTTTAACTTTCATCAATTCAGTTAACATTTTTTTTATTCGAGAAAATTTTCATTTGTCCTGTACTCTAGAAATTTATACCTTACGACTCAAACCTTGTGTGTAAAATATGGAAAATCTTCATAAAGGCACTAAAAAGATAAGTATTATCTTAATCTACAACTAGGTAAGGGTCGGCTCGACAAATTCGATTCGATATAAAATAATAATTTTAAATTAAAATAAAATATTTTTATTTAATTTTAATTATAAAATATATAAATATTGATTAAAAAATATTTTTAATATGATGAACAATAATATAAATTTAAATAGATAAGTCTAAATATGTAAAAAAAAATTTAAATTTTAGATTTTTAAAAAATAGATCGTGATCTAACCTGGTCCATATCCAAGTCTATTCACATCCACACGAAAATAATTTTCAATTGAGCAAATACATATATATATAAATATATATATGGAAAGTGAAAATGATCTAAAAAAAATGGAAAGAAAGAGAAAAAAAAAAAAAAAGCTTAGGGTTCAAATTGCACAAATCCGGGGACTGCTCCGTACAGTAGATGTACAAGATGATCAGTCTAATCAAACATATATCTTGATTTAATTTATAAAGGAAATATATGGGGCTTTTTTTGTCTTTTAATTTCTATTTATTTATCTCTTCAATTTTTCTTCTTCTTTTTTACTCCCAAAATTGTTTTTGACTTTTGCTGAAGTCGATGGCTTGTCTTGATGTGGAGCTAAAGGTAGAACAGATGGTGACTTGAAGGGAGGTGTAGGATCCATGGGGGATCCTTAGAAAAGGATTTGACACAAAAGATGCAATTAATTTCTTCCACCAATATATATATTTTCTATTTTTTTATCAATTTTTTTTCTTTCAATCAATTTTTATATATATTTTTAAGATTGGGTTCTTAATGAAGATAAATATCATTGGTTTTTTTTTTTTTTGGGGGGGGGGAGGATTCTTAGAATGAAAATATGTATTTGCACTTTGAGCCAAATAGAAATGACAAAATGCAAATTGTACTAAAAGGAAAAGATTTACGGGGGTTATCAAATTCATAGGAATATAATTGCAACTTAGGCATTATTTCTGAGCTGGATTGAAGGTATTACATTAAGATATCGTTTTATAATTGAATCTTTTAAATCTCAAATAGAATTAAGAGTGACGGAGATGTGCGAATATTCTTTATCATAAATTTTTGTGCAATGATGATGGATTAATCAACTACAAGTAAAAGCAACCATGTTCATCAATAGATAACCTATAGGTAATAATATAACATTTGAAGCATCACCTTTCCAATTGAAATACAACAATTATCAAATAGTTTTTAACATATTATAAATTTAAAATAAACATATTATAATTTTTTCTTGTAAATCTTAATCAATGAAATCTTCCATAAAATTCCAATAGTTCCAAAATGTTAGTCAAACTGGGTCTTGTAATCCAAATGATTGAACTCAACAAATCATTCATATGTATGAAGATTTCAACGAACTCAATCCATGCTGACACACATATATTTTTCCCACTCACAAACACAAACAAAATTAGGAAAAAGAAATAGAGAGAAAAATATAAAAAAGAAAATCATTGCCATATGCTCGTGGATATCTCTAGCAGGTGACAAATGGCATAATAAGCACCTTTTAATGCTAATAATTTGAACAGAAATATGATAAAATTATAATTGAGAAATATTGCCGACAAAAAGATTGGTATCGATTAGACTAGAATTATAACACAGAAAAACCTCAAAATCATAAGAAACTGTCAATACATTTAAAAAATTGAAAAAGAAAGAAATCGGACAGACAATAAGAATAAATTAACTGGTAATAGACGAAAATAAAAAAGTAAATTTCTTCAATTAATGATTGGTATCGGATATAATCTCAAATCAATTATACTAAATCATGAAGTGCTTGAAATTTTATATTTAAATAGTGTCTCAATTTTTATCATCAATTATTTTAAATTAAATTTTTAACAAAATATATCAAAATATAAATTTTATTATATTATTTTTATATATTATTATTACTTTTTATTTTTTAAAAATTTATCATGTGATAAATTTTTTATTTTCATCTAAAAACAATAAAAATTTATTAAAATAATATTATTTCGTGTCGATTAAATCTTTAATTGTCTTTTAACCTTTGATACTATTAGTAAGATAATTGGAAGAGAAATTCGATCGAGAGAGAGAGAGAGGAGGGGTTGAGGGGGGCAGAAGGGAAGATAAGGGGAATGTCCACCCACACGCACGCACACATGCGTCTCATCTGCACTTTCGGCTTTTTCCATTCAATTAATTACAATAATAATAAATATTAATAATAAGGCCAAATATAAAGTTGTGATGTACATTAAAAGCCTTCCAGTTGTTGCACGAGGGCCTATTTTTTGTTCTCTTCTGCTTTATTTTCCTTTTTTTTTTCTTTTGCCATAAATTCTTAACTACTTTCTTCCCTTTCCACCCCCCTTCACCACATTATTTTCTCTTAATTATTGATTCATTCCCACACATGACCACTTACATTTATCAATCATTGTAGTCTGAACACATGCGTGCAGTGTATGTGAAAACGAATATATGTGGATTATTCTTTCAAGATCTTGAAATTGTATTTCTTTTCAACTACTATAAAGTTCATCACTCTTGTTAACACTAAATTCTTCTTCGGAATCGATATTGAAGCTTAGTTAGAGACTTAAAAGCCAAACTCAAATTTTGATCTGATTTATTGTTTATGTCTTAGATATACATATGCAAATTTTTGCTAACTGAATCAAACTCGATCTAATCTAATCCATAAATAAATTTATGAATACAGGGTTAAACTCCAATTATATATTTTTATAAAAATTTTTAGTTAATCGATCGTACGTTTATATACGATTACAATTCCCGAAATTATAAGTACAAAAAAAAAAAGGTAGGAGATTGTACCAGATTGAAATAATTCAAAATTGGCTGGTTGATAACAGTGGTCGGCAATGTGTTTGAAATTAAGACGTGTTCTTATTAGACTCGTACGACTTATCCTTCTCGTACTATTATTAATGAATCTCTTTGTCGAGTATTTATACGATGGAAATTTAGTGTTGCCTAACTTGTTTGCATGAACGATCTTAATCGATGAACTTAAGGCCGATGAATTGTTATATATCCCAAACTCAGGGTTTGATAAATTGTCGAAATTAGGGTTTGTCTGCATCTTGGACAGGCAGAGATTTTGGGGGTTGTAGATCTGCTTCCTGAGTAGCTCGAAGGCCAAACATTTGTCTTCTTTGTTGCAACCAAAACTTCATAATGGGCAATGTTTCCTGTTGGTGAGTTCATTAGTAAATGAACCATCTCAATCGGTGACTCAGACCCAATATTTAATTATTTATTCTTCTTTTGATAGAAATGAATCTATAAAATTTGCCCAAACTTTTTGCATTTAATAAGACTTCTTCATGATTGAGGTGTGCATGGAAGTTTATCCAGATGAAATGATGGGTAGTTAGTATATAAACAAAACTGAATTATCCATGTTAATGTACATGATTGTACATGTTTAGTTGTTTCTTTCCTTTTGTAAGTTATCCAAATTAAAATTTTAAGGTAAATGAATTTATCTTTCAAGCAAATAGGTTATCACGTAACTATGAGATTTAATTCGATTAGATTATATAGTCATCTTTAAAAAAATAATATTTAATAAGTTTAAATTCGAATCTTAATTTTTGTAATTTCTTTTTTATCTTAAGCTATGGCCTCTTTTATACTAAAAAACAAGTGATCTCTCCTTTCACTCCCGATTCCTTAAAAAAATTTAATTGTAATATTTAAAACAAGATAAAATTAAATGTCAATGGATCAGGCTATTCACTCTAGCTCAAAGATTCGTCCTATATATGAGAGCTAGTTCTTTGCTCTAGTTTAAATTACATTATATAATTTATATCATATAAAAATAAATATACAATATTGTAACGTAAATATTAAAAAATTTATAAAAATATCTATGTTTTAAAACTTAATAAAAGAACAAAAAATTCTAAAGATTAAATAAAAAAAACATGTTTATTGATTTTTTTTAAATTAATGAGGTCATTCTGAACAAGCTTGAGTCATCAATTTATAAATATAGATGAAATTAAGTGAGGCCTACATTCAAAATTGATCTAGACTTGAACAAAACATATAATGTTATATCATATTTAAAATCAGTTTAAACTCGGCTTATAAATACCTATTCACTAAAGCACAATTGCCCTTATTTTCTCTCTTGCAAAACGCTATAGCTAAATATGGGATGCCTTGAAAGTGATGTTATGGGATGCCTCTATCATCTTTACACATAAAAGATGAAAAAGGAAAATCTCTCATTGATATTAACCTTAAAACATGAACATAATAAAATGCTCTTCACTTGTAACTAGACCAGGATATGACCGCGCTAATTTCACAGTTCAAATTTTTCTTTTTTTAGGTTTGAGTCTATTTATAATATTATTAAAATATAATTTTATAATTAAATTTAAATAAAAATATTTTTTATTATAAAAAAATAATTTATAATTGAATTAGCACGAATTTATAAATATTTTGTCCAAAACACGATTGACCTTACTCTTAGACAAATATATTTATAAACAACGAATTTTAAATTAACATTGTTCGATGCATATATTTAATTTAACAAAATACTTTCACCTCTAACCAATCGATTTTAAATTAAATTTTATACATTTAAAATTTAAACGGCATTTCAAAATCTTTTGAAATTATTGGAAAAAGTTTATTGAAATTATTGAAATTAAAAATTAACATATATTTTATTTATTTTTAATTTTTTATTTTAAATATATTGATTAGATGTCAACATATTAATTTCATTTATAAAATCAAATTTTTATTAACAGTAAATATAAAAATTTTTCTTATCGAAAGTTATCATATATTTGCGTTTGTTATCATTTCCTGTCAAATAAATTAAAAAAAAAAAGGTTATATTATAAAAGGATCATTAATTTTCGTGTCTCGAGAGTTTCAATCTCTGTTTCCAACCAGTGAAATAGAAAAGGGCAACTGAAAATTGAAGAACAGAGTGAAAAGAGAGGACCCCAATGCAACAGAAAAAAGACTATAAATGATGTCAGCTTTCTTTGTAATTTAGTGAATCGACATATTTTTTTTCCTTTTATCTTTCATTTCTTTTTTCTTTTTGTTTAGACCAGAATCATTGTATTTTCATACTGTATTAAAATATTTTATCAAATTATAATTATATTTAAAATATTTTATATTAATATAAATATTAATATATTAATAATTTATATTATATAAATTTTAAAATATTATTTATTTATATTATATTTTATATCATATATACCATATTTTAATATATTATTATCATATTTATTTTGTTTTTAATATTACTTGATATACTCTCTTCCTCCTTGTATTTATCTTACCTTCTCTTCCTTTACCCTCAAAAAATCTATTCATATAATCATATTATATTAATATTATTTTATAATATTATAATAATATTTAAAATATTATTAACAAATTTATTTTATATAATTTTTATATCAAATTATATTGCATCACATTTCATATAAGAGATTTACCTTTATTTGATCATAGATGAAAGAGAAAAGGAAGCAAGGGGGAGAGAGAGAGAGCGTGTGGGGTTGAAGTGATATGATGATTGAGTGCACGTGTGGTTACTTGTGTCCACGTGCACCTGTTTTTATTCACTAAAAAATTGATTGATTTTTGTCTCTTCCTCTCTGAATTCTGATATTTCTTCACCCTTTTCTCTTTGTCATTTTCCGAACACTCACCCCTCCTTTGTCTTCCAGTAATATAATATATTTTTATTTTTATTTTTATTTTTATTTTTATTTTCTCCCCCTTGCACCTCCTTTCTTTCATCCTCACACTTGTCTCATCCCATATTTACCCCAAGTTAAAACTTTTATCTTTACTAAAAACCGAAAAATCTCAATTTTATTAAATTAATAAATAATTATACAATACAACAACAGAAAAAAAAATTACAATCAAAATTAGTAAAATAATACATATCTTATTTATTTATTTTTAGATAACTTTTAAAAGACACGTGTCATCCATTAATTTTATTTATAAAAATTTTACATTCTAATGCTAACCAATAAAATAATTATCTTAAATTAATTAAGCTTCAAATTATGTTAAATAATTTGAAAATTGAAAAGATAATTATATATTTTAAAAAAGTTAATAAATTTAAAAAAAACGAAAAATAATGATACATGTGATAATATTTTGAAAATCTTTATCATTCTTTATTTCTTTATTTTGTCAATATTATGATCTCAGTACATTAGAATTATTAACTCTGGAAATTTTATTAAGAATCACCTACCTAATATTCTCCTTTTCGATTTATTTATTTATTTATGTTGCACAATAGTCTTCTTTTCGATTTAGGGGTCCAAAAAACTGATAATATTTAGTTGAATCTTTGGAAAATTTTCATTAAAAACGATTGAAAATCAAGTTAAAATCATTAGCAACATAGTTAATAGGTTTGACCTACTAAGAAATTGGTCTGCCTAATGTTCTCTCTTTTAGATGTTCTTTTTTCTTCCCACTTCAAAGGAATTTATATATAGTAAATCATCTTTAAAATACAATAAAATCACTTTAAAAAAAAATAAGCCTAACAATTGTGAGAATTTCTTTTTTAAGTAGTTGCACGTGTATTTAGTATGAAAGATAAAATAAAAATAGAGAAACTAAAATCATGTAGATTGCGATAGATATTGAATTTTTAATTTTAATGATCAAAATTTAATTTTTGATAATTTCAATTATCAAAAGAGTAAAAAGTGGATCGAATCGAAGAAAATGGAGAAAACGAAATCAAAGAATTCAGTATTTGATTATAAGGCATTCCTTTTTATCATAATGAATAATGACTATATATTTCAATTATTTAGTTTGTTATCCATTATTAATAATGAAATTGAAATAATTTCTTCTTAATTAATTTTAGTTTCTCCTAGTAATTTTTTCTTTTACCAAGATTATAAATCACTCTGATTTTATTTTAGCATGCAGGAATGAGCTATATAAGTTATAATATTTGAGAGAAAAATTGATATTCCATAATATGTTTTTATATTTTTGGCTTGCCTCATAAATTACAAGGCCTAGGCCAACAAAAACTTGAAATTGATGGACCTAGGCCAATATTCTTGTCCCTTCTATTTCTTATTTTCCTCCCCCCCCACCCCCTTTTTTTTTAGATTGAGTGGTTGGTCCATGACTCCATGGTAACCACCCTAGCTAATAGTTCAAAATCTAATGTTGCATGGCAAGAATAGCAAAATTGACTTGGATGATGATGATGATGATGATGAATCATAACAATAATAAAACCAACTTTTGCCACTTACAATCTTAGTTTAGGTGACAAGAGTGAAAAGTGAACAAAAAAGACAAAGTTATAATTGTATTGTAGGTGAATGTTTGAATTTTATTACCATTCTTTGATTTCATTAAATTTTGTCCTTCAATTTTGAAATTTTTTTTAAATAAAATCAAATGAAAAGAAAATATTCTATGAAATAAATAAATTTTCAATAAAACAGAAAATATTATGTGAATGTTTTACTTTAATTGTAGCAAGAATGAAAATGTAATGTGTCACGTTCGGAAAAATTATTATTTTTATGAATTTTTATATCAAAATAAATACTTTTGAAATATTAAATTTGAAAGAAATTTTTTTTAAAAAAAATATCTGAATTTTTTAAATAAATTAAAATTAAAAAAATTAAAAAAAAAAACTTTTAATTCAAGCAAAAAATGTCATTGATATTGCTGGAAAGTGGAAACTAAAGCATAACTTCAATATCCTTAATTTCTAACAACACCACTTGCGTTCTTTTTTAAATTTTAATATTTTGTGTTTGG
>JBBYHK010000021.1:1427675-1533233 GCA_038382065.1 Adansonia grandidieri
GTGTTATATTTAGTCATAATTATGTTTAAGATATTTGTGTTTATATAGATTTTAATATGTTAATAATTCATGTTATATAAATTTTAAGATATATATTTTTATATATTTTAAATATTTTATTTATGTTATATTTATATAATCATATTTAATATTATCAGTTTTACTTAAACACTAACTTTTTTAATAAAAATATCATTGTATTAAATATAATAATTAATAATAATAATTAAAAAATTTTCCAGCAAAATCTTATTATTAAATTATCAGCCGCTCTGCATTTAACATTGTAAGTGACCTCTCGCTGCAGCTGCAAAGTCAAAATGGAAAAAGCATTTAGGCTTAAAGTCGGATTCGTAGGCATTAGGGTGTCGAAAGTCAACAGAGTTTGCTCCAACTCCAAGGCTTTGATGTACTCAAATGGGACAATGGGAAGGTCTCGTACGCTCGCTGGTCCATCCATGCACTTTCTTTGACAAATATACTTTTGCATGACTTTTCCTTTTCGCTGCGCCTTTAGCTTCAAACAAATGAATTACTCTCAGGCAACTAATTAATGCCCCTGTTCTTTTAAAATGGTCATAGAACATTAGCATTTTTTTAATGAAAAATTATATCAATTAATTTATGGATCTACTTAGCTAGTGCCTATAAAACGTATATCACTTTAACTAGTGCTAATGGCAGTGGTTAATATTTTCTTCCTACATAGGTCATATTTGGGGTTATAGTAATGATATTTGAAATTTTTTAATTTGTTTGAAAAATATTTCTACATTTCTAATTTTATAAAAAATATATATATTTCTACATTTCTACTATTTTTTAATATTTTTCTTACATCTGTGCAAACATAGTAAATCAACAGTCCTAACATGAATTTCATATCACTGTCTTATATAACTCAGAATAAGTGATGATGGAATTCTTTTGTAGTTATAGAATTCATTACTTGTATATATACCAAGCTTCTAATTAATGTTTAACCATCCTTGTTTCTTAAAGCTATTGTGTATTTATCAAACAATTTAATCATCAAATGGTTTTCTCAAGTGGAGAAAATTTTCAGTTTGAGTCATAATACTCAACAAAATACAGGGAAGAAAAACAAAGTAAAAGAAGTTATTTATTGCTTCAAAATAAAGGAGTCAATGGACTAAGTCAAGTGTGATTGATATTTTAAATTGCTTGCTCAATATTGGTTCGTCCACTAAAGCTTATTCAGACATATTTTATTTAAATTTATTATAAAACATTTAAAAATTTTATATAAATTATATTACATATATTTTTAAATTAAAATTAAATAAATATTAATTATTGAATAATAAATATATTATGGATCGAGTGAGTTCAACTCCAAATTTTCAAAATTTAAGTCCAATACTCAGTTTGGTCAAAGCTGACTCGCATGATTGATGAGTAGTCTAATTCATGAATAAGTTTAGTTCAAAGCAAAGGTATTAAAATTCTCAAGTTTGGTCAATGATGTACATTTTTTTTTAATTTTGATACTAACATCGATATAATTATTATAAAAACTCTGATTAAATTTGAAGCCAAGAAATTATCTAAAACAAAGAGTGTGGTGTCATCAAGTGACACCAACTCAATAAAAGAATTACTACAAAATCAAAAGAAAAAATAAATTGTATATTTTTAAAGATATTTAATTCTTTTATGTTTTTTTTTAACTAGAAATTGAATTTAAATTTAAATGTTTATAAACACATTTTTCTCACTTCTAAATAATTATAGCAGATTAGCTTACCTCATTTCTATATGATATTTAGATAATTACATTTTTTTTTAAATTTTTTCATCAACAGGGTGAATTAATGTGCATAAAATTAGTAAATAAAATTTTGTTGAAAACTATAAGTTGACTTCCTTACTAAAATACTTCTTAATTTTAGGTGTTAATTCCTTTAGTTTTCACTTCTTCTCATTGGTATAGTCCCCTCTCTCTCTCTCTCTCTCTCTCTCTCTCTCTCTCTCTCTCTATATATATATATATATATATATATCAAGTAATGATTCTACTTTGCCAAGTAACAGAGAAAGAAATATGTAATATCAAAATTCAGAGTATGATTTAATTTGTTCATATAATTTTTTTAAAAAATGATCTTTATCAGATTTAAAATTTAAATCTCATGTAATCCTACGATTTTTTTATATATAAAAAAAGTATAAATCAAGGTCATGGGTTCAAAAGAATTTGGCATTGTCATAGAAAATGAAGGAAAAAAAAATTGAACATATTATTAGAATCACAAAGTTCGGAGTGATTCTTTAGTTATACAAACGGAAGTAAGAACCTTGAAAACACTCAAAATCACTACATGAGGCCAATTTTATTATTTCTTACTTTTTAGTCTATCTCAATCTCTAAATCTCTCTCTCTCTCTCTCTCTATATATATATATATATATTAAAACTCTAAAACCCTAAACCAATGAAATAACTATTAATAAAATATTAATTATAATAAATAAAATAAATAATAAAAGTAAAAATAATTAACTTTATTTAATTTCAACACATTTGAGTACGGAAGAGGGAAGATGATATATGAATCTTGATCAATTTAATTTAAGAAAAAAAGAAATATTAACTAATTAAACTTGCCAGTAATAGACGAGGATGACTGAGAAAGAAACATGTCATATTAAAACTTAATGTTTAGTTAAACTTTTTTAAAAGATAATTTTTTATAGATTTGAAGTTTAAATATGAATATATGAAAATATGTTCCTTTATTTTAAACTACGAGCTTTTATTTTTTGATAAAAAAAAAAAAGAATGTAACGTCAAAGTCATAAAATTCAAAAGAATTTGACAATGTCATAGAAAATAAAGAAAATTGAGTTGAAATATGATAAAATACAAAGGCAATGCAATAGTCGAAAAAAGGGGGATGAAAAGTTCTTTTCCTATAAAGTGAACCATAATTTTCCTGTGGTACTGCTTACATGCATGTGACTATGTGTTGTGTATTCCTTTATATATATATACGCAATCTTCATTGGACAAAGTTATAATATTGAATGCGAGTGATGGATCAATAATTTATATATCTTTTAAATCTTTAAAAAACATAATGGAAAAGAATTCTGCCAATAGCTTAACTATTTTTTTTAAATATTATTATTTTGTTATAAAAAGGATTTTTCATTCAATATACTATCAACGAAATGTATAAAATTCGATAAAAATCACAATCACATATATATACTAACTTATTCATGATTTCAACCATCTCAAATTATATTTTACTTAATTGAGAATTCTTTATCTCTTTTCATTTAGAAAATTTGATCAATTCTAGAAGCCAATCACCATTCCTTAAAATCCCTCATCCAATTAAGTACATTTGCTTTCTTTTTCTTAATATTTTTTAATTAAAACTATATAAACAAAAGCATCACTCTTTTTCTTGGTACATGTTGATATTTACGTGTAGGAGAAAAATAAGTCCAATTTAGCAAAGGAGCATGTTACCTAACATAGACATGTCAAAATCCGATATTGTTTTAATTCGATCATAGTGGTGGACAAATGGTTAAAGCTGAAAATGATTTCTTATAAAAATTGAGTATCAAAATTACTACAAGGCAAAAAAAAAAAAAAAGTATTGAAAACGATCCAATAGACATATGGTACCAAAAATGTAATTGTCATCCTCGTAGAAATTGATCAATACATAAAGGATAAACTTGAACATTTCAAAAAACTTTATCATAGGCCTAGAATATATGCTTGGTTCCACCATTAATTTTTATTTTTCCATTCTCTTTAGACTTGTCCATGATCAAGCTGAATTAGGTTCAATTAGTTAAAATAAAAATAAAAAAAACTTTTGTTTCTTCGAGACTAGGTCAACTTGATGTATTCAAAACGCTCGAATTATTTTCAAAAATATTAAAATATCAAAACTCATTTTATATTGATATTTATATTTTTTTAATAATTAAATTTAAATAAAAATATTTTTTGTTAAATAATAATATGAGCTTGTTCAAATTTCAAAATATCTATCATCAAACTAACTGAATCTCAGACGAATAGTACAACCTTTGGATAGACCTACTTGTACCATATTTCCATTGAAAACATAAAATTGCGGCTTTAACAAGGCCTATAGCTAAAGAAAAATTCATAGAGCACATACTGAAGAAATTTTTTTTTTCAATAATATATAAGAATATGTATGTTGTTTTTATTGCCTTCTAAAAGGTTTAATAATTTGTTATCTTATTTAGTTGGGATATCTAAAACATCTATAGTATCTTATATTAGTATGTTATATTAAAAATGAGTTAATATATTCTTGTCGGTTAAGAGCCCGATTAGGTCTTTAATTACAGCAAAATCGCAGCCAATAAGTATTTTTTGGGTATCCCGAATTCACAAAATTAGCAAAAAAAAATCATAAAATAATAACAAAATATCAATTAAAAGATAAATTAAAAATTCACACTAACAAAAACAGATAAAAGCTTTTATTAAATAAAAACTAAAATAAAAGTGTTGCCTACAAACATGCACTGATTTTTTGATAATAACAAATAAAATATTTAAGTATATGAATTAATTATAACGTGCATGTTAAAATTGATTTTAATTTTTATGTTATATGTTATTTTAATAAATTATATATTTATTGAAATTATTTTATTTCATGCTTTTATTTTAAAATTTCAAAAACAATGAAAGCATATAAAATAATATACTTAATAAAATAAAATAGAATTAAATAATGAATTTGAAAATTTTTCTTATTTTAAAGTATATTTATTTTATGAAAAATGGTATAATCCATGAAAATTATATTCATACTTAATATTTATATTTTTTAACTATAATTATTGAAAGATAGACATTTTAAAAGAAAGGTAAGTTTGATACCACATTGAAAATTTTCGATTTTAATTTTTCAATTGTATGATAAGTCATATTTAATGTTATTTAATTAAAAATTTTCAACAAAAAAGCGTTGATTGGGATAAATAGTTAGAGAGTTATTTATCAATAACATATATTAAGTCAATTTATTTTTTAAAATTTATATGTAAACTAAATTATCTCTTTTTTTAGTTATGAAAGACGAAATATTTAAATTTCCTTTTTAATTTTTGTCCAAAGCTATCTTGAATAAGATAAAATATTATGTTAATAAAATTAAAAATATGAAATTAATAATTTTAAAAATTCCAAATTAACAATTATCAAACAATAATTATAATTAGTACATAATTTTTAGTACTTAACTAAACAATTTTTATAATACATATTTAGTATTTATAAATTTAATATTTAATTCTTCAGCACTTATTATTATTATTATTTTTTAGTTTGTCAAAAAGTAAACTCTTTGATAGAGACCTATCTATACTTATCACTAAAGAAAACATGTAAGCACTAATTTCATCTTTTGCCTTACACTTCATTTTACTAAAACAAACTCTTGATTTTGAGAGGTTTGATTAATTTTATAAAGTAAAATATGGACAAAAATATATATTTTTGAAAATTGAAAAGCATTTAAATAAAAAAAAATTGCCCACAAGGAAGCATGGACAAAATTTCTAGTTAATGTTTAAAGTAGAGTATGTGAAATTCATAATAATTAAAAATGTTTGACATGAAAATTAAAACTGAAAATTAGTTCAAACCCCATATATTGATAAATCTTAGTTCGTAAATTGTAACATAAATTCCTCTGTTATCATTATACGAAAACACTGTGTTTTGATTTTGAGAAAGAAAAGAAAAAAAAAAGAAAATAGAATCTTATATATATATATATATATATGTATATGTATATCTCTAATTAGATTTGTTTGTAAATTGAGTTTCGGATAATTTTTTTATAATCTAGATTGACTTGGTCTGACTTAGATTACTATGTAAAATAATTAAAATATTTTTATTTAAATTTAATAATAAAAATATATAAATATTAATATAAAATAATTTTTAATATTTAATGTAATTTAAAAAGCTTTATGTCAAAATTAGAGTTAAAAAAATAAAATATTTTACTATCTATCCATGAATATCACTAATATTAATCTAGAGAAAATTAACTTGTGCATGCTTATTATATGCTTTGTAACATAAGATGCCTTTCAACACGATTCTGTTCAATGGGCCAATGTTCAGATCCTGACTTTACACAATAAAACAAAAATCATTTGATAAAATTAGATGAGAGCCTACGATCAGGTTTACAGCAAAATCTCCTCCAATTGCATTTGCATGCTCAAAGCAACAAACAAACATTATTGCTTAAATAATTCCATAATGGAGGAACATCAATCTTTCATGTAGTGTTGATCAGTCATATCATGTTCTTTTCATAAATAATCAAATAATAATAAAAAAAACAATTGCATTTTAATATTAATTATTATTGTCATTTCAAATCATTCCTTCGTTACTTGATTCCATGTCAACTCATTTTTTTTTCTCTCACTTGCATTCATTTCCATAACACAAGGGTTAAGCCCTGATCATCTGAACTTAGTATTTTTTTTTTTTTTTTTTGTAAACGATATCGTAGTTTGAAGATGTCGAAAGAATTAAAAATATTAAATTTAAATTTTAAATTTATTAAATATTATTTTTTAAGAATATTTATATAAATAAATTAAAGTAAATTCCAGATCCAATCTTAGTAGACTTGAAAAAAATGTGTATCAAGCATTCATGAATATAGTTTAAAGTAGGCGTGAAAATGAGGTTAGTAATCATGTTCTGGGGAAGAGATTTCAACAGGCTAAAAGTATTTCAGTTAACATATTGCTGATCTAAGTTCTGAATCTTAAAAATGCGAGGTGAGATTTATACGGTGAAAGATTCTACGTTTAATTATATAGTCGAAAGCTGGCTAGCTGGAATGTTACATGTACCAAAACCACATTCCCTGATTTACATACAGGCATCTGTTTACATATCACATCCTGGAATAGGAAGGGCATTGCAAAATATTTTGCTAACTCTGTTTTTTTTCCTTTTGGATAATCAGAATTTTATTATCCAAAGAAATAGAATCTCTGCTACAATAATAGATGAATCAAGGAATACATGTTCAAAACAAAGTCAGCAAAGAAATAAAAGTACTGCAGTCAGCAACAAGAAGTAAGATTTAATAATTAAGAATGTACGTCTGGTCATTGTTAATTAAGAATAAGATCTCGCTCTAAGTACACAAATATTAACACCCCGTATAATCTTCTAATCTATTACTTTATTTCTGAATAATTATCTTATGATGGAGTAAAGTCAATTTATATAGACTAAATTAGGGACTCATCTTAGATTAATTATAGTTGTATTCTACAATTAAGGATTCTGTATTTTAATTAGTTACTGAAGTAGAGTTTAACTCTTACGACTACAGTAGTTAATTTGAATAAGTTTACTAAAAAATATCATCTCAATATTAATTAAAAAATTAATCTCGGTCCACTTAATTATCATGTGAGTCACATAAAATCCAACATTCTCCCACTTGGCCTATTGATAAACCAAGAACCTAAATAGGTGATAAGTAAATCCAAAAACTTTAATATAACCATAAGTTACTCTACCAAATTCTCATTCAATTAAAGATTCACATAGCATGAATCATGGTGGTAGCATTATAAAACGAATATTGTCTTTCATGTATTACAATGCATGATCATCTCTAAAAGAGCACTATATGAGATAATGCTTCATGGATGAATTTTCTGTAATCATTCAAGATCAACTTGACATGTAAACTTTATATGCACAAAATAAAACATGTCTATAAACTCTAAGAATGTGAAACCAATAGAATTAAAAAATCCAAAATACATCTTGATCGAATTGAACTAGCCCCATATGATCCATATGATATTTAAACTATTTTGTCGATAATGCTTTAGTCATGGGATCTGCTATTATTAAATTTGTACTGATGTGCTGGATATCCACTTCTTGCTTCTTTATAGAATCTCTAACAACAAGCTACTTTACATCTATTTGCTTGCTATAACACCTACTTTTATCATTTTTAGAAAAGCACACTGCATAAGAGTTATCACAATAAATCTTTAATGGCCTTCTAACAACTCTCAAATTATAGATAAAATATCTCAACCTTATTGCCTGTAATATTATCTTATAATATAATTCCTTTGGTAACTTTCATTGTGCAATGCTAGGATTACTTTAATATCTGCCAAGCACTTCTACTATAAACCTTATGTCAAGTTTCATATTAACTTGATCATATATAAGGTTCCCAATACTATATACATATGTAATGCCTTTCATCTGCTTTGTTTCCAAATTATTTGGAGATATTGACTCAAATTGAAATTTCTCTTTCACAATTTATGCCCCTATAGCTAAGTAGCTTTGTATTCTAATTCTTCCCAAAATTATCTTGATATAGGCTTCTTGAGATAGACTTAATGTGTTTTCAGACCTATCTCAATGCATCCTTATGCTTATGACATATGAAGCTTCACTCAAATTCTTCATAGCTAAGTTTTGAGAAAGAAAACATTTGTCTTATGTAACAAAGCCAAATCACTTCTTATAAGAAGAATATCACCAAGATATAAGATTAAAATTATGACTTTACTCCTATTGAATTTAAGGTATGTATGTTGATCAATGACATCTTTAGTAAACCAAATGAGGTCACAACAGTGTTAACTTTACATACCATTAGTGGGATGTTTGTTTTAGTCTATAAATTAATCTTTCAAAGAAACCTTTAGGTCTAATCATGTATACCTCTTCTTAAGATCTCTATTCAAGCAAGTTATTTTTACCATCATTTAATGTAATTCCCAATAAGAATGAGGTATAAAAGCTATGATAATTGTTAATGAAACTCTTAAAAAATCAGAGAGAAAATTCCATGATAATCAATACCTTCTTTTAGTAAAACCTTTGACCACTAGTCTAACCTCATATCGTTTAACATAACCAAATGAAAATTTAATGAGTTACTAGATTGGATCATTAGCCATTGATTTCACCTCTTTTATCATAGCCTTATGCCAAAGTATATAATTTTCACTATTCATGGTTAGTGAAAATGAGATCTTTTTTATGTCCAATATCAAAATTAGACTTTTATAAGTATATAACCAAGTCATAGAAATGGCTAGTTTCTAATCCATTTGATCTCTTAATTCTATAATTGTTTGTACATTTTGTACACCTTTAATTAGTGCGATTAATGATATATTATAAAGGTTGTACTTGATTTGATTGCTCTCTAGTTAATTTTATAAGTTTGTTGTGAGAAACAATCAAGTCTTTTACAAAATATCAATCTGAATAAATTTATTCCTTAATATCAACCTTACAAGGAAAGTCACTCCAACTGAACTTATAACTGCTAACTATTCTTGGATCCAATTTCTTTATGTTTGGGTTATAACATTCACTTTAATTGGACAACCCATGTTCGTAAATGTCTTAAACTGGATTCCAACTATTCCATAATATTAAGAAAGTTGTGGAAAATAATTTAGCTGAAACTTTAATAGAGATATCAACAATAATTTTAATGCATCAATCCATCAACTTAAGAGAAGGTGTATGATCTTTAAATATTATAGCTCTTTCTTTAGCTTCCTTTTGTGGACTTGGTAGTTTGCTTTTTACCTCAATGCAGCTAACCTATGTGTCAAACTCAAAAGTTTCAAGAGCTCCATCATTGTCAATTTTCCTAGATTTTTATATGGAGATGTGACATAATTTTTATATCACAACTTTGAAGAAATTTTTATCTATAGCATATCTTTACTATCAAAAATTATAAAAACAGTTAACAAACTTATTTTCACAATCAAAATCCAACTTAATGATGAAAGATGTAATAGAAAAAATTTCTTTTGAAATTTCAACAATAGCATTTAATATTTAAATTCAAAACTCTTTTTACCTAAAAATATTTCTAAACCATTTTTAAGTTTTAAAATAAATCTTGATTTTAAAAATGATCCTGATAGTCCTTAGCGATTTTTGTAATAGATGTTCTTTCCACTTTTTGTTGATTTTCTTTACATTAAGAAACCTTAAAAATTTATAGAAATATAATTTGTTGAACATAAGTCCAACTATCATGTATTATGAGGAACATCACCAGAAGAAATTTAAATAAAAATGAGTTTACCTTTATTTTCAAGTCTCCCTTTTATACTTTAGGCAATCTTTCCTTATGTGTCTGAGTTAAAACAAAATGATGGACTTGATGCCATTTTTCTTTCTTCACCTTTATAACACATTTACTTACTTGTCACTTTTTATCTTGAGTCACTAAACTAAATGAATTTAGTTTCTCATTCTTTAATCTCGTTTGCTCTTGAACACATATAGCTAAGCGTTTATTGATAGACCATTCTTTTATATGTGTTTCCATGGTCATATTCAATCGGAAAAAAAATTAATGCAAAAGTGATAAGAAATTTACTCAATAAAACTTAATTTTGAAGATTAAAAATCAAGAACAATATCTCTTAAATTCCAAATTGTGTTCATGTACAACTTTTAGAATTTTTGCACTTTATTCCTTAAAGCTTCCTTATCAGGGTGATAGTGAAAACCTTATCAGATTTAACAATCTAGTCTTTACTGGCTTTACAATAATCCTTGACCTTATAACAATTTAGTATGAAATCCCAAATTGATTTACTAATATAGGATTTGATGTACGTCATCCTTAAATGGTTAGATTACTCTCATTGTACATTAAAATCTATTTTTTTTATGCGCGCTTTATTAGTTGAGGACAAGTTGTCCACCAGAAACACTAAGTCAAGGTCTTTACAAGCAAAAATAGTTTAATTAACTCCTTCATTAGAGTAATTTTTCATCACCGGATAGCATTAATTCTAGCAGCGTTACAGATTACAATAATAGAATTTGCTAAAAAATGCAAGGAACTATACTTTAATTGAATATGTTATATTTAAATATAAATCCAAACCTTCCTGTGGGTAGAGGTGCATCATGCATATGAATTTACACAACTTTAAGGAAAAAACAACAACTTTGAAACACCAAAAATTAAATAATCTATACCTGTAGCCCAGGAAAATTTAACTTTGATGTTATAGTGTTTTATCTTTTAACCATTTTACAAAATTAATTATTTTCCTGTGCAGCCAAATAACTAATATTATGGTCTAACACTTTGTGAATGTCATTTTTTTTATGTAGGTTTTAAAGAAAAACTTCATTTTAAATAACTACTATTTTGTCTAAACCAATTAGCTCAAGATGTTGTGACTACTCTTAAGTTAATGATTCAGAACTTAATAATAACATCCGACATGCATGTATAAAATTTATTGCATATGATAGATAATTCTTTATCTATGTCATATTTCTTATGTAATTATTCAAAGGAAACTTTATTTTAAATAACTAGTAATTGTCATCTAAATCATCAATTTAAGATGCTGTGGCTAGTGATTCAGAACTTTAATAATGACATCCTTAATATATATAGAATTCTTTATTGCATATTAATAATTACACTAAAATATAATATTAAATTATGTTAACTTATTGTAATTATAAATAATTTCATATATTAACATCATTCTCCGTATACAGTTATTTAAAAACAATTTTATTTTAAATAACTACTAATTTAACTAAATCAATCAACTTAAAATGCTATGGCTATTGTCAGGTAATTAATTTAGATCCTTTATAATGACATAATATATGTGTACTATAAATAATTGCATATATGATTTAATAACTCAAATACATACCAAATAAATTTATGGCATCAAACTTTATTGATGTCATTTATCGTATGTAGTTATTCAAAGAAAAATTTTATATTATATAACTACCAATTTATCTAAATTATATTACTTAAAATACTTTGACTAATACCAAGCTAGTGATTTAGATCCTTAACAATGATATAATAAATTTATATACTACAATGGAATAACAATTTGTCATGCTACAACATATTAAAAAAATCATGACATAATATTTAAATTACATGACATGCTTTCATTCAATCACATAAAATATGTATAAGATCATAATCTATTTATTTCATGATATACATGGATGGGCATACTGAGATTGTAATGCAACAAAAACCTTAAAATTCAAATATACATTAAAGTTTAGGCTAAAAATACACAAATATTAGATACTTTATAGAGAGAGTACATGCTATCAACAGATTCTCAGCATATCAAAATATTTTATCATGAAATACAATCACATAATATTTATTCATAAACATATTTATTATTTAATTAAACAAAATATCAAACAATAAATATTTTACGTAATTTAAAAATTCCAGAAAATCATAAAAAAAATCAGGAATCATAAAGTATTAGGATCCGAAAAAAACTGGGATCAAAACAGCCCGAAGATGACGTTACACGCGCTATACACACTGCTCATGCATGTAGGCATGGGCTAAGACTACATCCAGCCTTTGTTCTACCTCTAGCCAGGTCTTGCTAGATCTGGTTGGTTTTTTTTCAACCCATTTGGCTCTATTTGGTGTTCCAAAGCCAATTTTCGTGTTTTTTTTATCAATTTTCATGCAATTAACCCAAAACCATGATTTTATGCTAGATTTACATAAGTCATGTATCAGTTTTAATCAAAAACATGAAAATCATCATCAAATCACAAAAACATTGTTAGACCCTTTTTTTTTTTTTTGTTGCTAGGACGTAATAATTTATATGCTCTTCGACCATGATTTCATCCATTTAAAGTTTAAACTTTGATTTAATCATATTTAAATCCCATGTTTTATACTCAATGAAAAACTCAGAGCAAAAGAAAAAAATTTCATGTTATATATATTTATATATGAAATAGATTAAATTATTCTCCTTTAATTTTCATGCTCTCATTGATTTTAATTCAATTTTAATTTTGTATTATCATAAATATATCATACATAAGTTTAATTATTAAAACAACATGAAAATCACATATGAATATTTTATCAAGAATTAAAGCATATTTCAAAAGACGATTAATATATGCTTTGTAAACGTATAATAATAATAATAATAATAATAATAATAATAAAGCATGTGATTTGTAATTTGAATAACGTAGGCAGAGAACCTAGTTCTGATCCTACATGTAAGATTTAATTAATAACGTACCTTTAGCCATTGTTGATCAAGAATAAGACTTCACTGTAAGTACACGAGGATGGACACACTGTATAAGTCTTTCGGTCTATTTTCTTTATTTCTGAATAATTAGCTAGTGATGGTGTATAGGCAGTTTATATGGACTAGACTAGGGAACCATACTAGATTAACTAAAGTTATATCCTAACATCATGGAGTCTATATTCTAATTAGTTACTGAAGTAGAGTTTAACTCTTACTACTAGAGTAGTTAATCTGAATAGGATTTGCTAGATAACACCACCTTAATATTAATTAAAATATTAATCTTGGTCTTCTTAATTATTATGTGGGCTATATAAAGTCAAACACAACAAACATATTTTCAGAAAATGAATGAATAAAGGCTTTAATGTTATTCAATTCTTTTGTTAATAGGGTTAAAAGCTATGCCTTTAATCTAGGAAGTCTTATTCTAATATCTTCTTTAATCAAATGCAAGGCTTCGATGAATAAAGACCACAAGTGACGCTGGATACAAGCCCGATTCCAAGAATAAATGTCTTTCAAGCCAAGGCTACCTCAGATTTGGGAGAACAAATAACTTTCTAGCACACTCTAGCCTCTTGAGCTGAACCAGCGTGTCTTTTCTTGAAGAAGCTAAAATAAAGCTAAGAAATCTTCTTGATGATTAACTAAGGGAGAATAAAATGTCTACACCAGTAGTTATATAGATTGAACAAGATAGATTGAATGAGCTGTAATCTACCAACATAAGACGAAGACCTAGTAGTCTAGCTTTAAATTCTTCCTGTGATTCTTTCAATCAAGGGATTGCTCTCTTTAGTGGTTAACTTCCTTATAACAGGAGGCATATCTAGATATCTAACAAGGAAGGAACCAAGTGTGAAGCTATTGATTTGGAGAATCTCATTCTTCATTTTTTCCTGATTACCAGAATAAAAAATCTCACTTTTGGAGCTATTAAGTTGAAAACAAGAGATAGAGTAAAAGAACTCAAGAATTTTTTGTACTCCCATAACATATTCTATATTTTTTTTGTGAAGATTAAAAGATCGTCTGTAAAGCATAAATGAGTCCATCAGATCCTTTTGAATTTTGGATGTAGTTGATCACCTTGTGTACAACAGCAGCATCTAATAGTTTAAATAGCACATTCGTTGCAATTACAAATAAGTAAGGGGACATGGGATCCCCCTGTCTAACATCTCTTCTTCCTCCAAAGAATCCAACAAATCCACCATTGATAGTTACAGAGAAACTAGAAAAAATGTGACAACTTTGAATCCAATTTATAAACCCCTAGAAAGCCCTATTATCTTGAGAAAACAATAAAAAAATTCCAATCCAGGGAAATAAATGCTTCTTAAGATCAATTTTCATGGCCATCTTGGAGAGAGTGTAGATCGATTATATTCTCTAACAAGCTCTTAGGCAAGAAAAACATTATCAAATATGCTAGTTCTTTAATAAAAACATTTTGGCTTTTACTAATAATGGAAGGAAGAATCAGTTGCAACCTATTTGCTAGAATTCTTATAACGCACTTGCATACTACATTGCAGCAAGAAATAAGTTGAAAATTTGCAAAAGGAGACGCAACATCATTTTTAGAAATCAATACTAGGATAGTGGAATTGAGAGTAGGTAGCAAGCTTTTAGTTTGGAAGAAAAAACTGATGGTAGCAATAATAACACTGCCCAAAATGCTCCATGCAACTTTAAAGAAATGAGTCGTGAAGCCATCTAGCTCTGGGGCTTTGTCACCAGGTTGGTTAAAAATAGCCTCTTTAATCTCTTTTGGAGTCACATTAGCATCAAGAAATTGAGGATGTCTTCAGGAATGATGCCTAAACAAGTTCAGATAACAACTCGTGGTTGCAGCATCTCACATTTGAGTCAGGCATGCTCAGGAGATTCTAAAGGTAAAAGTCAACATCTTTGGATATGGCTTATAAAGTTTCCAACCAATTGCCTTCAGAATCAAGCAAAATTTGTACGGTATTGTGTTTTTGCCTTACAGTCACAATTTTGTGAAAAAAAATCCAACATTATCATCTCCATTCTGTAGCCATCTAATTTTAGACTTTTGTTTAGGGAAGCTCTCTTCATTTCTCAATAGCTCATTAAGCTTATCCGAAAAATCTTTTTTTTTAGCTTAATAGTCTCAGTATTAAGAAGATTCCCAAGCATGGCAAGTTGTTTATTGCATAGCTTTTCTATTTTATCACGAATATTCCTTGTAAAATCACCATAGTGAGATCTATTAAGATGTTGAAGCATAATCTTAAAACTTTTAAGCTAAAGATACAGATAATGCATAGGATTTCCTTTAGAAAGAGCTTTCCAAGATTTTGAGACAACCCTAATGAAATCAATGTGTCTAGTCCAAAAATTAAAAAAATTAAAAGATTTAAAAGGGACATACGAGGAACATTCAATTTGATAAGAGTAGGATAATGATTCAAGACTTTTAGAGTAAGAAATTGAACAACAAATCCAAAGATATGGGAAAGCCAAGTATGTGATATTAAGACCCTGTCAAGTTTCTTGGAAAGAGAGCTATTAGACCAAGTGAAGATAAGTCCTGCAAAAGGGTGGTCAGGAAGTGCTAGTTCATTCAAGCATTCCTTGAATTCTTTAGATTCATTATTAACTACATGAGAGCCATTGAAGTTAGAGCTTTCATCTGTGTGAGCAATAATATTGAAATAGCCTGCTAGGATCCAAAAATATCCATCAACTAATTGTGAACATGAGAAAGGTGAGCTCATAGATTCCTTCTTTCAATTCCATTATTACTAACATAAATCGCTGTCAAAGAAAATTTATAAGAATCATAAATGATATACAACATGTTAAAATTTGATCTATAATAGCAACATGCTCTACTTTCACATAAGACTTCTATAAAATCCAAATCCTTCCATTATAATCATGATCATAATTATGAAAGAAAGACTATCCATTGAAATGATAATTCAAAATGTGTTATACTTTACCCTGCTTAACTTTAGTTTCAAGTAAGCAACTACCTCTTTTTGTTTAAGAGGGACATTAAGCTTTTGACATTCCATATCATAAAATTCATGAATGAAAGAAGGATGGATTACCTTGTAGAATACTAAGGACTAATTTTCCATTCTTTTTTCCCTTATCAATGGGACCTTTGTTCTTACCCTTGATCTGTTTCATCAAATCTGTAACTTCAACTACAGTTGCCTTAGTTTTCCTCAGAGAGTTAGAGATAAATGGCAGTTACTCATCATGACCAACTTTCTCAAAGGTACATTATCCTTGATGTCATTATCATCAAGTGAATCAAGGATTGTAAATCTATTAGAAGATTTAGCTTTCTTCAACATATTATCCTCAAATGGCCTAGGCAAAAAAAAAGCTTGCATTCCACTAGTCTCAATTATATCTTGCACAGACTTATTGATGGAGATTAACTTGCATAAACACCTAGTTCCAACCATTCTTATGATCCTTTGTAAGGAATTAGAGGTTCAATGACTAGGACTAAATGCATGGAGCAAACTTTGCAAGGACTAATCATGAAGATGCAAGCAAAGAAGGCTATTCAAGATTAATCATATGCATTGCCAAGATTGATCACTTTTCTACAATATATTGAGGCTGAAAAAGATGAAGATTAAAGCTTGGAGCCCAATTCGTATGTCCAAGATGAATGGAGCAGAATTTGCATGAATTTATGGGCCTATAGTTTAGGATTTCAAATTTTTGATTTTTTTAATAAGAATTTGACTTTTCAATTTTAATTTATTTAGATAATTCTCATTCAAATTATGATAAGGAATAGACTTTTTCTTATTGATTACGATTATGTTTAGGATTTTAAGTTGTTTTGATAAGTCCTAATCAAATTAGGATAAGGAATAGACTTTTCCTTATTGGTTAGGATTGTCTTTGTTGAGTTAGGACTCTACAAATTTTAAGCCTATATAAGGCTGCCTCATTCATGTAATTCAACATATTGGAATAGAAAAAAAAAATTCTTGAGAGTTTTTTCACTTTGTGAGAACTTTTTCTTTGTTCTTTAAACAAGAACTCAAATTGATCTTATCAAGATAACTTATGGCGATCAAAATTGTTATAACTTTGGTTCTAATCAGTAGGTTTGATTAGGGCCAAGTTTTTTTTTCTTGACTTTGAAGATGATCCTAGGGTTTTAATTCCATCCAATCGGGTTTTAGGTTGTGTTTTCATCCTAAGGTTCGCATTATTTAGCATTAGAGCTTTGGTTCTTAAAAGTCAAGTGTAATATATCTTTTAATCCTATAATTTCATTATTTTTATATTATATTTAGTGTTATCCATCATCTATAAAAAAATAAAAAAAAATGTTCTAGTGTTCTCACTATTTGCTGTTCATCGTCCATAACAAAAAATCAAAAAAAAAAAATAAAAGAATCCATAAAAAAAGCAAAAAAAAAAAGTGTTCTAGTGTTATAACCCTTTTCCATCTTAAAAAAAAAGAGATTGTTATTAGAGCTTCATATTCATATCTTACAAAGAATTCTTGTTCCTCTTCATTGATTTTTCTTCCTTCGATATTTCTTGCTGATCTTGTTTCCCCTTCATATTTCTTGTTGATTTCACTTCCTTGATCTTTCTTGTCGATCTTATTAATCAAAGTTATAATAATTTCATTGTTGCTTGTTGTTTTGTCAAGATCATTAAAAAAGTTCTTTTTAAAGGGCTTGTAAGGGGAAGTTAACTGGTAAAAGGCAAGATAGGTGAGAATATCATCGAGAAAAGCCAAAATTGAGTGAAACATGATGGTTAAGTAATTAATCTCGAGTGTAAACATGTAAGGGAGTGTGTGAGGAAAACGAATCTATTTTTATTCCTAACAAATTTTATAGGTTTAAAACATGAGTAGTGGAGGAGATAATATTAAAACCAATATTAGGTTGTTTGTGAAGGTTGTCTAAGACCAATTCAAGCTTCTAAACTTGAGGTTAGATAATTTAGAGTCTTATCCAATCTTAGATCCTCTAGAAAACATATGGTTGAGGAAGAGAAAGATGATGAATCTTATTATGCTGAAAGTAATTTCCAAAAGGGTAAAAAGGTCATTTCAAAACAAGATAGCAATTTGGGTAGTGTTAAGATGAAAATCCCTACCTTTCAAGGGAAACATAAACCTGAATTATACTTAGAGTAGGAGAAAAAGGTAGAACATGTTTTTTATTGTCATAATTACTCCGAGGAGAAGAAGGTTAAACTAACAGCAGTTGAGTTCACAGATTATGCTAGTATTTGGTGGGATCAATTTGTGATTAATAGGTGTAGGAATGGTGAAAGACCTATTCGGTCATGGGAAGAAATGAAGGTAGTGATGAGAAAGAGGTTCATACCTAGCCATTAGTATAGAGACTTGTATAAAAAATTACAAGGGTTGACTTAAGAATCCAGAATGTAGAGGATTATTACAAAGAGATCAAGATAGCCATGATTATGGCAATATAGAGGAAGACCGTGAGGCAACTATGGCTAGATTCATTGGTAGTTTGAATAAAGAGATAGCTGGTGTGGTGGAATTGCATCATTTTATGGAGATAGAGGAATTATTGTATAAAGCTATCAAGGTGGAAAGGCAATTAAAGTCTAAAGGCACTTCCAAATATAGTTGGGTAGTTTCTAGCTCTTCATGGAAGTCAAATTAGAAGAACAACAAACTACCTCAAAACCTAAAGAAGATGCAAAGGCAAAGGATTCGGTTGCATTCTCCAAAGATAAAACTGAAACTAAATCATCTTCTAATTCATGGATGTTAAGTGTTTCAGGTGTCAAGGATTTAGGCATATTATTTCTCAATGTCCAAATAAAAGGACTATGATTGTTATGGATAATGGTGACATGGAAAAGCATAAGTTCGAATGATGATGAAATGCCACCATTAGAGGATTGTAGTGATGTTGACATTGAAGAACCTGTGCATGGAGATATACTCATTACTAGGCATGCTCTTAGCATACAGCCTAAGGAAGATGGTGATGAAATACAACGTGAGCAGATCTTTCATACTAGGTGCCATGTGAATAACAAGGTATGTAGTATGATTATTGACACTGGTAATTGCACTAATGTTGCTAATACTTTAATGGTTGAAAAGCTAAAGCCGCCTACATTAAAGCATTCAAGATCGTATAAGCTACAATAGTTGAATGATTGAGGAGAAGTTAAGGTGACAAAGCAAGTGTTAATTGCATTATTTATTGGCAACTACAAGGATGAGGTTCTTTGTGATGTGGCACCAATGCACACTGGTCATCTACTCTTGGGGCATCCATGGCAGTTCGATAGGGAAGTTACTTATGATGGGTACAAGAATAGATATAGTTTTGTAATGAATAACCGAGTTATTGTATTAACTCCTCTCAAACCATTGGAGGCATATGAAGACCAGATTAAGATAACTAAAGAGTGCAAGATGAAGGAAAAGAAAATGAGAGCACAAAAAAAAGAAAAGAATGATAAAAAGTGAGTGTGTGTAAGAGAGTAAAAAAAGCATAGTAGTGTGCAATGAGGAAAAAAATTCAGAATGTGATTACCAAAATAGAGAGAAAAATAAAAGAGTTAGTGCTTTTGGAAAAAAAAAGTGAGATATAAAGTGTTATGTTAGCAAGGCAGCAACTACTTGTACTTTTGTACAAGGATATTTATTTTTCAACTAACAATCTTAACCCTTTTTTGCCTAGTGTGGTTGTTTCTTTGTTACAGAAATTTACATATTTATTTCCTGAGGAAATACCACATGGATTACCTCCTTCGAGAGGTATTGAGCACCAAATAGACTTCATTCCTGGTTCATCAATCCCTAATAAACCAGCATATAGAGCAAATCCTGAGGAGACAAAAAAGATTCAAAGGCAAGTGGATGAATTAGTGCAAAAGGGATTCATAAGAGAAAGTCTTAGCCCATGTTTGGTTCCTGTGATTTTAGTGCCAAAGAAAGATAGAACATGGTGCATGTATGTTGACTGCCGAGCCATCAATAAAATCACTGTAAAGTGTAGACATCCTATTTCTAGGTTAGATGATATGTTTGATGAATTGAATGGTTCATGTGTGTTTTCTAAAATTGATTTAAAGAATGGCTATTATCAAATTCGCATGAAAGAAGATCATGAATGGAAAACTGCTTTTAAAACAAAATATGGTTTATATGAGTGGTTAGTGCTGCCATTTGGTTTAACTAATGCACCGAGCACTTTTATGAGATTGATGAATCATGTTTTGTGTTCTTTCATTGGGAAATTTGTTGTGGTTTACTTTGATGATATTTTAGTATATAGCAAAAATTTGGATAATCATGTTAAACATTTGCATACTATTTTTAGCTCTTTAAAAAAGCATAAATTGTATGCTAATCTTAAGAAATGCGCATTTTGCATGGAATCCATTGTTTTTCTTAGTTTTGTTATGAGTTCGCATGGAATAAGTGTAAACGAAGATAAGGTTAAGGCAATTAGGGCTAGCCAACACCTAAAAATGCAAATGAGGTAAGGAGTTTTCATGGTTTAGCAAGTTTTTATAGAAGATTTGTTAAATATTTTAGTTCTATTGCAACAGCTTTAAATGAACTTGTTAAAAAGAGTGTTATGTTTAAGTGGGATGATGGGCATGAAAAAGCTTTTAATACTTTGAAAGATAAGTTGATTAATGCCTTTGCTATGTTTGCCTAATTTTGATAAAGTTTTTAAGTTTAAATGTGATGCATCTCGAATTGGAGTAGGAGTTGTTTAGATGCAGGATTCCAAACCGATTACTTATTTTAGTGAAAAGCTTAGTGGAGCAGCATTAAACTATACTACTTATTTCAAGGAGTTGTATGCATTAGTAAGAACTTTACCAACATGGCAACATTATTTAACATTATTTATGGCAGAAAGAATTCATAATCCATTTTGATCATGAGATCTTGAAATATTTGAAATCAAAAGGTAAGCTTAATAAAAGGCATGCCAAATGGTTAGAGTTTATTAAGACATTTCCTTATGTGATTAAGTACAACAGTGGAAAAGAAAACATAGTAGCTAATGCATTGTCTAGAAGGTATACATTGCTTGCTTCATTGCAAACTAAATTACTTGGTTTTGAATTTATTAAAGATTTGTATATCAATGATGTGGATTTCAACCATGTATGGAATGCATGTTCTAAGTGTGCACATGGTGAGTATTATAGGCATGATTGATTCTTGTTTAAGAAAGATAAATTGTGTGTGCCTATATGTTCTTTATTGAAATGCTAGTTAGAAAGACTCATAGAGGCGGTTTGATGGGGCATTTTGGTGTGCAAAAGACTTTTGATATATTGCATGAACATTTTGATTGGCCTAACATGAAACAGATATGCAATCTATTTGTGATAAGTGTATAACATGTAAACAAGCAAAATCTAAAGTAATGCCACATGGTTTATATACACTTTACTTATGCCTAATCAACCTTGGATGGATATATCTATGGATTTTGTATTAGGATTGCCTCGGTCTCAAAGTGTTAAGGATAGCATATTTGTTGTTGTTGACAAGTTTAGTAAGATGGCGCATTTTATTGCATTTTCAAAAACCAATGATGCAGCATATATTGCTGATTTATTCTTTAAAGAAATAATACAGTTGCATGGATTGCCTAGAACAATAGTAATTGATAGGGATGTTAAGTTCTTAAGTCATTTTTGGTGTACCTTATGGAATAAGTTGGAACTAAAATCTTGTTTTCTATTGTTGCACGTCCTCAAACAGATGGACAAACTAAAGTAGTTAATAGGAAACTTACTACTTTGTTATGTGCTATCATTCAAAAGAATTTAAAACAATGGGAGAGATATTTGCCACATATTGAGTTTGCAAATAATAGGACTGTTCATTCTACTACTTCTTATTCTCTTTTTTAAAGTTGTGTATGGCTTTAATCTTTTAACTCTTTTGGATATCTTACCTTTTCCTACTAATGAACATGCTAATTTGGATGGTAAGAAGAAGGCAGATTTTTTTAAGGATTCGTATGCCAAGGTTTAAGCTAACATAGACAAGAAGGATGAGCAATATGCAAGGCAAGCCAATAAGGGGCGTATTAAGGCCAATAAGGGATGGTATTAAGGTATTAAGCCAATATGCAAAGGATCAATGACAATGCCTACAAGCTAGATTTGCCAAGCAGTAATGGTAATGTGAGTGCTACCTTTAATGTCGCTGATTTATCTCTGTATGATGTAGGTGATTCGAAGACGAATCCTTTTAAGGAGGGAGGGAATGATGGAGATCAACTTGCATAAACACCTACTTCCAATCATTCTTATGATCCTTTGCAAAGAGTTGGAGGTCCAATGACTAGGGCAAAGACTAAACGCATGAAGCAAGCTTTGTAAGGACTAATCATGGAGATGCATGCAAAGAAGGTTGTTCAAGATGAATCGGATGCATTAGCAAGATTGATCACTTTTCTCAATTGTGTTGAGGCTGAAAAAGATGAAGAATAAAGCTTGGAGCCTAATTTGCATGTCCAAGATGAATGAAGCCCAATTTACATGTATTAATAGGCCTATGTTTAGGATTTTAGATTTTTTATTTTTTTGAATAAGAATTTGACTTTTAAATTTTAATTTGTTTAGATAATTCATAATCAGATTATAATAAGTAGTGGACTTTTCCTTATTAATTAGGATTGTGTTTGGAGTTTTAAGTTGTTTTGATAAGTCCTAATAAGACTAGGATAAGGAATAAACTTTTCTTTATTAGTTAGGATTGTCCTTGTTGAGTTAGGACTCTACAGATTTTAGGCTTATATAAGGCTACATCATTCATGTAATTCAGCAGATTTGAATAGAAAAAAATTTTCTTGAGAGTTTTTTCACTTTGTGAGAACTTTTTCTTTGTTCTTTAAACAAGAACTCAAATTGATCTTATCAAGGTAACTTGTGACGATCAAGATTGTTATAACTTTGATTCCAATCAGCAGGTTTAATTGGGGTCAAGTTCTCTTTGCTTGACTTTGAAGACAATCCTAGGGTTTTAATTCCATCCAATTAGGTTTTAGGTTATGTTTTCATCCTAAGATTCATTATTTTCTCATAAGGTAGTCTAGGCTTCCATATCTTTGCGATCGCAGGAATAGGTTTATGAGGGCATGATTTCTCAATGTGTCCAAACACTTGACAACTTGAGCAATGGGAAGGAATCCATGGAACCTCAACTGTGATAGATCCAATGGTTCTATCCTACAATTTGACCTTAATGGATTGAAGAATCACAACTGCAACATCAATTTCAACACATATCTTAGCATAAGTCAATATCTCACAATTGGCTGTTACTTTGTCGATATACAAAAGGGTTCCAATGGCGCTAGCAATGTAGCTCAATCCTTTTTTAGTGAATAGTTCAAGCAGTACATTACCAAGCTGAATCCATCTAGGCATTCTACTCATATTGAATTCTAGAGAGTTCAAGCTTGATTGCCCTTTCCTTATAAGGTTTATTTTGTATGTGCCATGGTTCTAATTTAAGAACTTTGTTCTTATCAAGCTCTGATGTGAATTTTAGGATGAAAAGATAAATACCTACTGGTTTAATATCCATTGTTCCCTCATTTCCCCACTTAACATTAACTAGACGCTGAAATTGGTTGAATAAAAACCCTACCAATGAATTGAGCAATCAACGAGACCTTCCATTATTGAGTTCCTTCATCAAAAACATCAAAAGGGGGAAAAACCATAATCTTGGCATTCTCATGATGAGGAGGATAAAAGTTGAGAGATTGATCAATTGAAATAGAAAAAAGCTTTTTCCAATCCATTCTTTGATCTTTGTTCATCAAATTTAAAGAGTTAATCATAATCGTTTCGGAATCGGTTTCAACTTACACCAAGCTTCCACTATGAGCATCTTTCTGATCAGAACTAGGACCTGAAGAAATCTCTCCAATGGAGTTCAAAGGTAATCTACTTTAAGAATTCCCTATCACCACCGATCAAGACTGGGAAATGGGCATTTTTTTTATTGGTGCCTTTCTCTGATCAAACTAAAGGACATAAGAGCTAGAAATCATTCAATGAAAAGGTAGAATGGCTCAAAAGACAAGCAAAATGAATCAAAAATGAGAAAAACATAAAGAATTAGATGAAAACATGGACGAAAATCAAAGAAAAATTGAGTTGCGAGCAAGAAAATCCTCAAATTTAGGAAAGTTCTACTAACATAAGCCGAAAGAGTTTTCTTACTGTCCGCCCAAAAAATAATAACATCATTTAATATTTAGCTAACTCTTAGAAGTTCTAACCATGACATTACAGTTATTATTTTCGATCTTAGCTTTTTTTGCCATTGATGTTTACAATAATTAATCATGATATCATTCATTATATTCATAATTGATAAAAAAAACATCTGTGATAGTTATTTAAATCTCTGAGTCTTAACATAAAATTAGATGAAGTATGATGAATTAAATCAGCAGTAGAACAAAAAAAGCATTAATTATCTAAAATTGGAAACAGAAGAGACGAGAAAAGAGAGAAAAACCATTGATGGCAAATGTTATTATTATTAGTATTACTATTATTATTATTTAAGCTAAGAGATTATGAAGGTCAAGATAAACAATGGGTTATTTGCCCAAAAGTTGTGTGCTTCCAACCAACATTTTGCAAAAGATTCTTAAAGCTTTTTGGTTTGGCTCCCACAGCAGAAGCTGAAGGGCAACCCACCCCCATCCCCACCCCCCCATGTGTTAAAGGTCCCCCATTTCAATTTGTTTTGATGCTAAAGTGCTTGTCATTGCTGTTGTTTCTTTCATTCCCCTTCTTTGCAATTTTATTTTAATTTTATTTCATATATATATATATATATATATATTTGCACTTTGTCTTCCCCAGTTAGCCCACATTAGGTAACCTTATGGTTGAAAAGGGATGCCAAAACCATGTGATCTGGTGGCTGCTTGGCCACAACGAGGATGAGAACTTAGCTCAGGTGGGGCTAACCCTTCTTCTCCAAACAATCAAACAATACAAAAACAATGCCCAACTGCACGTTGCCCCCTCGTGGGTTTTTCGTATCATAATCGTCCTTTCTACCATTGCAGACAATTGAAAAGTACCTGACAGTTTAAGTGACCCCAAAAACACGTTAAATCTTTTTTTTTTTTTGGGTACATGAAATATATATATATATATGTATGAAAAATGCTTTATCATTTTGTTTTTCAATTGCCTTGTGTTTGTATATAAATGTTTGTTTTTTCTTTAACTGTCATCCTTTTAGATTCTATTTCCCATTTTCCTATTGTTCTTTTTCCTTCATTTGCAGCTTTTCAAAGCATGAAACTTGATGCAATGTTGTTGTTGACCTTCATATATAAATCCAATTATTAACACTCTGAAAAACTTATAGCAATCCATTTCTTCTTTTTGAAAACTTTGAGCTGGAGTTTCATTTTGGGGTGATCAGATTGCCTATGATACGTACCTTTCAATTCTATTGGATAAGAATTTTCATTTAACAATTTAGGCTAACCGATGATTCTCCAAATGAGTTGCCTATCTTACACTCAGAACAGCATACAGTTTATTTCTGATAAAAATCTTTCTCAACGTTTTAAATTTAATGAAATAAAAAAGCAAAAGTAGAGATAGCTAGAGATATGTAACAAAAAAAAATGCATATATATGCATATATATATATATATATATGTATATAATATTACTATCAGATTATCCTTCTTGAAGCATTATTTGCACAATAATCTCCAGGCAGATAAAGTTTTGGTATAGAAAACTCTTATATATATATATATATATATTTTTAATACTTTAGGGTATAACTTTTGGTGCCTGGTAGCCTGGAAGGCTAGCTTAAGCCTACTTAATTAGATTATGTTTAATCAAAATGATTATTGTTACATTGGCAACAAATCAAAATCTCAGCTAATCCATGGCCCCAATCAACAAAGTATATATACGATAATTATACAACATATTATATGAAATCCATAGAATGCTTTGAACCACCAATAACATGAACCCCATTATATTTCTGGCATGAAACATCGTCGAAGCAAGGCTAGCTAGCTAGCTGCTTAAATCAAAAAAGGGATGTTAGGTTAAATGATCATGCAGATCTAAAAAGATTGATGATTTTTTCATATAAAAACTAAATGAGATTTGTATCACTGCTCTTAGTTTGTTGTATATTTATTGTTATTTCGAAGATCCATAGCATGTGTTTGGATGCCTTTCTGAAACCAACCCTCACATGGTCTACACAAAAGTCTGGATAGTTACTGCTAAAAATTGACAATTGACCACTCAAATCTTGGATCAATAGATTCTAAATGGCCGAAAAAGCAAATTATTTAGAACTATCTTTTTTACTTTTGGAATGATCTGTCTCTTTATCTCATGATCATAAAGTCAAAAAGTAATGATGTATTGTTTACATCAGTTTATACCAATTTTTGCGGAAAAATGAGTAAAAATAGTTTAAATAATGTCATATTTTGGAGTAATTAACATTGTTCAGGGGTCTTAAAAGCAGTCTGATTATGTTTTATAATATACAAATATATCTTATTTGGATCTGAAGTAAGTGTCGGATATGTTTATGTATCGGATACAAAGACATCTAATATTTTGTAAGTTTTTTCACATACACTTATATATATATATATATTTGGAGAGCCAAATTTCTATACCATTATCGGTCATGAATATGTTTAATGTAATTACTTTTAACAAAACTGAAAAATTAGATATATTCTAAGGAATTCTAGTCTCATATCTTTCTTATTTTGTGTATCAGTGAGATATAATACCACATTTAACTATATGCTTTTAAGATTATTTAGTACAATAGAACTAAGAACTGCAAATCCGAATTAATTCCTCGGAACATATTTTATAGTGAAGGGTCAATACTCACAATCAAAAGTTAAAAATGTGAAAAGAACACAAACTTGAACACATAACTGATTTTTTTTTTTTTTTGTGTCTAACCTAACAATAAAAGCTATCTTAATATTTCTTTTGAGAAACGCTATTAAAAAATAATTATGTGTATATATATTTTTATATAAGTGAATATTTTATGTGTCTATAAAAACAAGAAATTAACTCAAATATATTCATGATTATAATCACTAATCAAGCTCGATTGAATCAAATATCTCCTTTCAATGCATCTAAATTAAACCTGCATTTTAAATGAGATAAATCGATTGGGGACATGGCAAAGCATGTAAACCAAGCCTTTCACGTGAACTCAAAGGAAGTTGATGAAAGAATAGATTTATTAAGAAAAAACCCTCTATATATGTATATATTTGGATATAGTACTTTGCGAAAAAGCAATGAATTCAGCAAAAAATTAACTCTATTATTGAAATGGACAAAGGAAAGATGTATCGTTCACTGCCCTACTAGTTTTGGCCACTATGTCGGGCCATTGGGGGAAGCTAGATGCTCATTGTCACCATGCTTGCAAAGGGTTGAAGGTATGATTATAAAGGATTCTTTCTTTGCATTTGTTATTTACTTATTTTAAACTACTTTTAATCACTACCCTAATCTTTGTAGGCCATTTCTCATACAATGCAACATGGGATATCACCTTATAGTCCTCCAAAGAAAGTAGTTATCCTAATACCCCTCCCCCCCCACCCTTCAAAAAATAATCAAAGATACTAAATCAAAATGAAACTAACCATATTTTAGTTACATTATAAAGTCAATGATTTTCCAAATCAAAGTGTAATAAGTTAGTTCGTACAATTACTTTTAAAAGATAACATCTAATAAGTTTGACATCTGAATTTTAATAATTACAACTGTTCTCATATTCTTAGGCTACGATGACTTTTTTCTTTAAAAAAAAACAAAATTAATTATTTTTCTTTAGAAAAATAACAAAGTAAATTCAAACAGAACTTTTTGAGCCGGACCTACATATGATGGCAAATATCAAATTAAAATGAAAGCACATTTAAGTTGAGTCAATATTTTTTATTTTTTATTTTTTATTTTTTTAACTTAAGAAAGGGATTTAAACACGATTCCTTGAATCGGGATACATATGGTTAAGTCATGATTTTCACTTTTAATAGTTCGTTGTTCAGCAAAGATGTATAATGAAAGTGCATTTGCGTTAATATTTGATTGGATCCCATATTTAAAATTAAATTAATCCATGACATTCGTATATTAATTTAATTCCATTGAAATTGGAGAGCATAATTGTCTAGAGTACTTTTAAGATCATGACAACAAAGTTTTATATCTTATTGGATATGATTGTATATAGATTAATCCTAAAAATCATTTTTAAAAAAATCAGCTAATAATTAATCTAACTTGATGCATGAAAAGACAGATTATCACCTTAATATTTGCTACTAATTGCTTTGTCTTTCTAATTAGAAAATTTATTTGTCTTTTTTTTTGGGGGGGGGGTGTGTTATTGCACATGGGAGCTGATTAAACCCATGTGTATTTTAGTATTTTAATGGTAATAATAATAATAATAATAATGGACAAAATAAAATTTTTATTCCTAAATAGGGAGAAAAAAAATAAGAAAAGGAATATTAATAGAATTGGGATGCTGACCAATGAAAGAGTTAATTTTCTTCTGGATTTATCAAATCTACTTGAAGCAAAACTTGGAGGAAGTCTAAGAATCTGAATATAGCTATAATATATTCACACGTTTAGGTGACTTTAAAATTATGTAGTGATACTTCAAAATTTCTTTGTGAAAAAAATAAAAAGAAAATTCAAAATTATCAATGATATATGCTAAACAATTGAAAATATTAATTGATTAATCTGGATTTGTAAGGAGCCCAATGGACCAAAAATGTTTATGAAGGATCCTTTGGATTAATCTCATTTTAGAGTCCATCAAAGCTTTTGTAGGCCTTCTTAATCTTCAAGAAAAACAACAGTCATTTAGATTTTTTTTAGATTCTTAAGCAAGGTTAAGAAAACCGGATTAGAAGTTGAATTGTTATGATTTTCGGATTTTAATTTAATCGGTTTAAGCGACTAGATCAGTGAGTTCTATTTAAACAATAATTTTAATATTAAATAAATATTATATATAGTAAATAATTAGTAAAAATATGAATTTGTCTTAATGGTATAGTCCATTGAAATTTCATCACTCACAAGAAAAAAAAAAGATACCTTGATTTTCTTTTACTTTTTACTAGTTGAACTGGCCTAAGACCAGTTCAAATGAAATCCAGTTCTTCATATAGCACCAACCTAGCAAGCTTCAATTCTTGATTAAACTAGTCTGATCAACCGATCTGGTATTTTCATCCATGCCCTTAAGTCTATAGTGAATCAAAATATGTCTTTATGATGTCTGACAACATAGGTATAGAACAATTTCTAAAAACATCTGAAAAGGAACAGCAAGTAACCATATTATTTAAAAAAGAAAAGATTTTAAAGTCTCCCGCTGAGTTTCAACCTAGCAGTTGCTTCAAGATCTGGAAAGCAAAAAACCAGAAAGCTGAGAGACATGTATATATATATATATATATATATATATATATATATATATATGACTCAATACAAGCGCTTAACAACCAGTTGGTAAGCCATCGTCCTAACTCTAGATAATTCCATTTGGAAATGAGGGGAAATTATTATTTTTCTTAACATTCATACAACACAACCAACATTTCTGCTTATGTTAGCCATTGCAGTCCCCTTTCATTGTTGAAGAAAACTCAGAAGGTCAATTTGCATTCAGAAATTGTCACAACTCGAATTTTGGAAAATTGCTTCAGAAGACCAAGTTTTTTTTTTTTTTTTAAGGTTGGTTCATTTCTATTCATTTGATGGCATTGCATTTTGATTTCCTTTGCTTTGTGGCTGCAGCTGCAGATTGATCCTTTGGATCCAAATGGAAATCTAAGAATCAAATGGGACAGTGTCTTGGACGGCAGATGGTTACGTGGTAAGTGCTAAATATTCGATCAAACTAAAATTAAGTTCAATCATCAATGAAATATTCAGAAACATGCATATATATATATATATATATTTATATATATATGAGCTTCGGAAGCCAATGACATTTCCCAGGCTGTTGTAACAGCGAACAATTTCAAATGTCCGGCCACATCACGAGTCCTGGTTGGACCCTGGGTGGACATGGGCTAAGAAAGAAGTGATAAGGTCCATCGTAGGGGCTCAAACTACTGAGCAAGGTGACTTCTCCACGTTCAAAGGAAACATACACCTCACTGCTGTAAGAAAACCCCCCCAGTTGTAGATCTCCTCCCCTGGTGTTCCCTACAACCAACGATTCAGCAATTGCCGCAAAGGTGGAGTTCTTCAAGCATGGGGTCAAGATCCTCGAGCTGCTGTCTTAGCTTTCCAAGTAAGTTGCAATCAGATTGATCTCCCTATCAACATGACATGATCCTAATTTGCAGTGATTGATCATGTCTTATATTCTATGCATTGACACGGAACGTGAATTCACAGTTTTTAGCTAGCAAAAGCCCAAAATTTTGCATTGCTTTCTCGTCTTTCTACAATAAAACCATTAGCCCTTGCCCATCTTGTGCTTGTGGGTGCCAGAAGAAGAAGATCTGTGTCAAGTAAGCTGCCATTTCTGATACCTAAACTTGATTTGCTTATCAGAGGGTCTGAGCATTAAAATCTCACAGTGAATGATGATGATGCAGGAGTGCTTCCAAGATTCTTAAAATGGTAGGACTGAACAGTCCTAGGAAATATGATGCTCCACTGCTTCAGTGCACGCTCAAATGTACCTGGTTGGGGTGCACTGGCATGTCAAGCCCAACTACAAGGACAACTGGCCTGTTAAGATCTCAATCACCAACTTCAACTACCGGATGAACTACACACTTTGGAGCCTCGTTGTCCAGTATCCTCATCTTAATAGTGAACACAAGTTTTCAGCTTCGATTACAAGCCGCTGGTTCCCAATGAGTCAATCAGTAACTACTTAAACGGACTTTTTGCTTGTATTTCTCCGTACCGTCAGATTATAGTTAGATACGTAATCGAGTTATTCATTTATGTGCAGATGATACAGGGATATTCTACGGCAGGAAGTACTACAATAATTGGAAATATTCAATCTGAGGTGCTTTTTCAGAACGACGAAACCTTAACTTTCAAGCAGGGATGGGCATTTCCAAGGAACTCGATTTCAATGGTGCTGAATGCATGTTAACACCATCTGATACATACCGATTTCTACCAAATTCTGCAGATCAAAAACCTATTCTCCATCTTAACACTAATTGCTGTTGTTAGTGACTTTTCGGTGGTTATTTCCTATTGAGTATGAAACTAGCATTGAAAGTTTCGGATAGGGAAGATTTTAACAGAGATAACCTGGAGAACAGGGTATACAAATTTGAAATTTTTTCCACTAATCATAAAAGCATTTCGTAAAAAAATTCGAGCTCGATGGTAACCAAGTTTTCAGCATAGCTATATGCATCCTCTTCATAAAAAGTATGCCAACAAATTTCTTACAGTTTCCTGCACTTCAATGCCATCAAATAGATGCTTCACCATCATTCACCCTTTTCCTATCAATCAAAGCCCCCAAGGTATTTTCATTACTATACAAAGTAATGTCAATAAAAATGCTTTCTTTTCGCTAGCAATGCACCTTAAAGAAATGCATCTAATTTTACTCCATAAAGCTAACATAATAAGTAGAATTAGGAATTAAAGACAAAAAACAAACCAATACATAACTGAAAAGCATAAATTAGGTTACTAGGTTAATGATCTGTTTGTTATTACTGCAATAAGATATCGTGGAAATTCTACAATGAACATGGTTAAGTACAGAAATGAACATGCATACATCAGCACAATGATCAAATCATAGTGAATTCACCGACCATACATTAAAAAGAAACCACCGCACCTTGAATCACTTGAACTGCCTACCATCACCAACAAACATGGGAACTTCTAGCTGTGCAAGTTGAATGTTCTAGAGTTGAACTGATTCAGGTCAAAAATTGTATCATACCAGATTTTGCAGCATAAAAAATGGTTGAACTTTATGCGTATCCGAATAAAAATGCCATTGCCGCCAAGAGAGTCGTCAACAGACTAAATGTGGAGATAAGCTGGTGGGAACTGGCGTTAGGCAACCAAGGATACGCATCAGGAGGTGGCATAACACAATTATCTCCATTGAAGTAGATTCTTCTTGGGAAAGCCCAGCCCTTCTCGAAAGTAAAAGTTGCTTTATCCTTTCGGAAAAGTAGCTCTGATTGCACATTACCAAGCGGACCAGCTTGGGAAAGCAAATCGTTGTAAAATTTAACACCCCATAACATGGCAGTATCATCTGTTGAATAAAATAAATAAACAAAAGTAATTCTGTTAGCACCTTTTAAAATAATAGAATATTAATGAATTTCCTATTTAATTCCACTCTTGATGAAATCAGATGCGAAGAACATTAAACATAAAAATTGACTGAGATCAATTGAACTTACTTATTGCTGCATAAGGAGTTAAAGGCTTATAGTTAAAGCTGAAAATCTGAGTCAGATTGTCAAAGTTGGGATGTTGCACAACTAAGTTCCACTGTGTATAGTTCATATTGTAATTGAAATTAGTAATTGTGATCTTCACCCGCCAGTACTCCTTGTAGTTAAGCTTGACATGCCAATGAATTCTGACAGGACACATATGGCTTGTACATTGGACCAAAGGTGTATAGCTGTTCTTCCCCGTACTCGGAACAACCGATGCTATATGTGGAGCTTCTGGACTGCAAATTAGTGACAAAAAGCTTTAGTAAGCAGTAAAGAACTAGATAGAAATCATCTCTAACCAACATGCTCTGCGCAATAAGTATCATCTTTTCCGCTGAAAGAACTTACTCTACACAGCTCCCCGGCTGGGAAGTATTTTGGCAGCCGCAAGCACATTGAGGGCAAGGTACTATGGTGTTATTATAGAAAGATGAGAGAGAGACGCAACAACTCGGTGTTTTCTGAGCTAGGAATTGTGAATACGTGCATGTAACATTCCATGTCACTGTCATAAAGAAGTAGTGTCAATTACAACAATCTATACTGATACAAGTTCAAATTATATATTGAGAAAATTTGTTTCCAAAAACTGCTTTGTGCAAAGCAATTAACAAGCACAATTTATGAATTATTAATGCTGTACATCAATAAAATGAGTGTCCAGCATGAAAAACCATATTCAATGAGGACATCTTTCAGTAATACGTTGGCTATAAGAAAATTTCAGCTAACTTCAGTATAATCACAATGCTAAATCCACAAAGTTTAATGATGAAAAATGTGACATGTGGATTAAATAAAAGAAAATGAATTAATACATTGCATTCTAGATCTTAATCAGGTAACTTACTCAAAGCTTGTGTGACTCTTCTTTTGTCTGCAGTAACAAATCTACTAGGTTTCACAATTTTTGCAGGTCCGCAAGTATAACCAGGGCCCGGTGCCTTCAATGTGAAGTTCTTAGGAACTCTAACTGTCTTATTCGTGGTTCCGGCTTGACCCACACTCACCTGGAATGAGCTTGCTGCACTGGCTGGATCTTGAACCCATGAGTTTAACACTCCTCCTTTGCAGCAATTTGCAATCTGCTGATTATAAGGAGTTCCTGGCAATAAATCCACGACTGTTGGGTCCCTCTTACAGCAATGTGGAATGTTCCCTTTGAATTTTGAACAATCCCCTTGTTCAGTTGTTTGTCCTCCCATCATGCTCCAAATCACCTCCTTCTTAGCCCATTTCCAACCTAATGTCCACCCTGGTGCTTGGATATGACGGTATTGCTGGAAGTTATAGATTGTGACAACTGCCTGCTCATTTCAATAGAGAATTTAAACACATTTTCAGCCAATAGGAACGAATGGTAAATCATGCTTAAGCCAAAATGATGCCCATTTTGCAAACCATTTTTTTTCATTTGTCCATCTTAAGCAAAACCAAAATTTTAGTTTTCCCTATTGAATGATATTCAGTGTTACGTCATTAGTCCAAAAGAATTTCAAAATCAAAAGCAATTGTACCTCCAACCAAGCGATTCTAGGTTCCATCCTTTTTAGTAGCCACACTAGATAGCTAAATCATCAAATTCTAACTTTTTGCATGCACAAACCTCTGCATGTATAAGTAATAAAAAAGAAACAACACTTACAACATAGCCATCCGGTGTCCAGCTCATGATATCCCATTTGATTGTGATATTTCCATTTGGGTCAAGAGGATCATAGGCTTCTGACAACGAATGAAAGAACCCAAAAAAAAAAAAAAAAAAAAAGATTTAACAAACATATACATTTCCAATACCTAATCATCCATTATGATAACAAACTTACGTTAAGAAATGAAGCAGAAAATCAATATCAGATAATCACTAGTCAGAAAGAGCAAAGAGGTCCAAGCCTCGAAGGTTCAAAAGTTTCATATTCTGGCCAAACCAATAATGTAAGGTAAGTACAGACCAATGGTTGCTTTTCAAACAATTGTGTTAATCTTAGAGTAATAACATTCGTTCACATCATCAATGCAATCAATGACATCGAAACTGGTTCACTACACCAACTTCGGATTTATATTAAGACATTTGAGTCTGCTTCAAGGAAAGGGAAAGTCATTATTCTAAACAAATTGAATATTTTGCATAGACCATTAATTACTCAAATCTCATCATTAACTGCTGAATTTTTCCTAAACTCTCCCTATCTAAAGACTATTACTTTTCAATAGCAGTTTAGCTGAGTTTTACAATTTGTCTTGTTCATTAAAGAGATAAATATTTCTTTGCAAATTCATTAGTCATAAAATAAAAAATTCTCATCATCACAGGGAAAACAGTTCAGAGTAATTTACTTAACAAAGCAAAGCTCTCTGAAGAGAGAAAAAAAAAAAAGAATCAAGTTTTCCATAGAGAATTCATAGCTATTATGGAAATATAATTTATAGAGCTAAATCCCATGCAAACCAAAAAAAACCCATTAACATAAACATAAAAAACAACTCAAAAAACCATTTGTGCCAAATTCATCAAAGAATCAAAGTACCATAAAGAAAAAAAAAAACAACCGAAGTTTCCAACTCTCCAAGCATTTTAAACAAAGAAACAGAGAGATTCCGCAAACCTGTTGCTGTGAAACTTGAGAAAGAGAACAAAAACAGAAGCAAGATGCTGAAAGAACTTAGCTTGAAGAAAGATCTAGTAATGAACAAGAAATGATTAGCCATTTCTTTGTTGCAAAAAAAAAAAAAATCCTTAGGATTTTAAGAGTCTTCCTTTTTGTTATTGACTTCGGTGCATAGATCTGTGACGGAGAGGGACGACTCAGATGAAGAAACAGAGAGAGAGAGAGAGAGAGAGAGAGAGAGAGGCAGAGTGAGAACACGGAGGTGAAGTAGCTTTTTGTCCACACGGACACGACAAGCAAGTTTAAGGTTTTCAGTTTAAGTAGTGGAGCACTTTAATCACTGTAAAACATTTTTTAATTAAATGATTAATCATGCGATAGCTCTTTGCTTTTAGAATAAAAAAGTACTAATCAAAGAAAGAGAAACTTTCTTAAAAGGCTTCAAATTTTACTACTGAAATTAATAAGATAAAAAAATTATATTATTGGTAATTAATATAGCTTTTAAATTTTATCAGTAAGTAATAAGACATTACATATTTATTATAATATATTAATAAACTTTAAAATGATTAATTTTAAAAAATAAAATATGATAAAGATTTTTAATATTATTTATAAAATAAAAATTTTTATTATATTATTAAAATAATTTTTTTGAGTAAAATTCATTTTCATCTTATATTTTATTTATGTGATACTCAATTCTTTGTGTTCATTTATTCTTGTATCCATGACCATTAGATAAAAAAAAAAGTAATATTGTTTGAAAATATTAATATAATATAATGATACATAAATTTAATATCACACCAATAAAAATAAAAATAAAATAAATTTTTTATTTATAAAATATAACGAGATAATATTATAATAAACATAATAAAAATTCAAAAATATATATTAACATAAAAATTAAATATCATTTGAATTAAAATATAAGTAAAAATAAACTTTACCCAATTTTTTTTTTAGCATACACACATTCTTTGAAAATTTAATTTAAAAAATTAATTTAAAAAAACATAAAAATTATGATATATTTTTTAATATTGTAAAATAAAAAAAAACTCAGTGTACGAAAAAAAGATATAACTTAAAGAATGAAGGGAAAAAGGAAAATGCGGTGCGTGGATGTTTGTTTGCTTGATTAAGAAGGAGGGCCAAGTTAAATTTACAGGTGAGACTAGAATTAGAATAGGATAGATGCGTGACAGCTGTTTCTAAAGATAATTGAAAAAAAAAAATGACATCTTAATACTAAAAGCATATTCTTTGAAAAAAAATAATATGAATAAATAAATAAATAAATAAATAAAAAGTATGTTCTAGAATATGAAGGAAGAGCCTTACCGAGTGAAGTTTGACTGGCTTCATAATGGAGTCGGTGCCACGCGATGCTTGGCATTGGTTTGTCTGTCATTCACTAAAAGCCACAGTCCCTCTGTTATAGCAGCATGGCCATTCTCGAATATGTCCCGTGCGCTTGAATTGATTGTTTATTCTTTGCCTTGGTTAAAGAGCAATGTTTGAAGAAAATGAATGGTGCGACGTTCGATTTTCGTTTACTCGATTCGGTACTTAAATTGTTTTCTTCATTTAAATAATATTTTAAAATAATTTTAATATTAAATAATTAATAAAAAATATTAAACGATTTTAATTATATTCAAAGTTATTGCTATTGATAAAAATTTATTAAAATCATATCAAAAGTTATTAAATTTATATCAAATATTACTAAAATCATTTCAAATATTCTCAAAATTATATTAAAAACTATCGGTTATCAAAATTATATTAATACTTATTGATGTAACGATAGAGGTTCAATAGTATGAGATAATTTGTTGGATTTTTTAGGGAGGATTTGCAAGGCAAAAGAGGTTATAAAGTATTAGAGTTGTATAACGCACTCCGATACTTAAAACAGTAAGAACTTTATAAAGAAAAAGACCGATGCAATAAAATAGTAAATATGTAGTAGTAATTGAGCTTAAAGTTTTACTATTTTATATAATTTACTTATGTAACGTAAAATTCACTTATCCTTAGATGAACTTTTAGCAAGCTATATAATCTAGGCTCATATATGTGAGCCACCACATATCGGTAAAATAATACTTATAAGAATTACATTAAAGGTTATCAAACTTATATTAAATGTTACGAAAATTATATCAAAGTTTTCAATAATAAATTACATTGAATGTTAAACAAAACCATATAAAAGGTTATTAAAAATTATATGAACCTACTCAAATTATTTTGATTACCAAAATTATATTGAAAAGTATCAAAACTAAATCAAAACTTATCAAAATTAATCAAACGCTATCAAAGTGGTACCAAAGGTTACTGAAATTACATGAAAGATTATCAAAATTATATTAAAGATCATCTAAATTATATCAAAAGTTATTAAAATCATATTAGAAATCTATCAAAATCATATGAAATGCAATTAAAAGCATATCAAAATCATATTTAAGGTTATCAAAATCATATCAAAAGTTATATTGTATATTATATGAAATATTATGTACTGATTTTTACTTATTATATGTTTATGTCTAATCTCATATGGTAATATATTATTGTAATTTAAAATAATTTTATGATCCAAGTGTCCTACAACACTACCAAATTAATTTTAATTATTATCTTTGGTTATATTTTCATGTTTTGATTCTTGTCAATTAAATAGTATTTTAAAGATTTTACTTGACCTAATAGTTGGATAAATAAGATGTTAATTTTTAACTAAGAAATTTTTTAATATTCATTAAAAAGGATTATTATATTTCTTAACAATAAATTTTTAAATTTTTAATCGTTGTTCTAATAAAATTTATTAACAAAATTAGTGATATTTAATTTAAATAAAATTTTTAATTGGGAAATATTTTCTTTAATAAAACTGAAAGAAAAAAATGAAAATAGTAAATATTTTATTAATTAATGAAATAATAATAATTAAGGATAAAATAATTAATTTAATAAATTATGAAGGGCATATATATAGTTCATTATTTACACTTTTAAAGTTGGTACTTTATTTATAGTACTAATTATATATATTTAAAATTTTATTTTTTACAATGAATTTAATTTTTTATTTTTTAAAATTTTATTACGATTCTAAAATTTTTTATTTTTTTAAAAAATTTTATTTTATTAAGTATGATGTGATGTGTAAAGTAATGAAGACCTTTAATTTCTGCACTTTGATAACTAAACTTGGATGAATGTAAATTACACCGTGTTCTTTATATTTGAACCTATTGCTGGCATTACCATATTTAAAAATCATTTAAATTCTGAATATTCATGCTTATATTACCTGAATTTTCGGAGATGAGTGCTTGGTATGAATATTTGTCTAAGTTCAATTTCTTTATTTTTTTTTTTAATATTCAGAGAAATTTACTTTTATATTTATGTTTCGATATCTAAATAAATGTGTGATGCAGTATCGAATATAAATACACTTTAAAAAAATAAAAATTCTCGACAATATAGCTGATAGCTACTCTGGGCCCATTTGATTTAATTTGTAGTCCCCTTTACTCTGCCATGGATATGTGCTTCAGTCTGCACTTTTAATGCTGCTACTGTCTAAAATTTGTCTTCTTGTTTACTTCATAATTATAAGCTGAACTCAGTCTGAAAATCTTTTCATTGAACAGATTAGTTACTTTTTTTTTAAGAGACGCATTGGATCTTGCTAAGTTTATTTGATTCTTCTTCTTCTTCCTTTTTAAATTTATTTTTTATTATTATTAGAAGCTGAAATAAGTAGCTTTGAGTGTCTCTCTCAAAAGGCAATATAAATTGTATCTTTACACAGGATTTTAATTAGGTACAGTTGTTTGATCTGATTTTGTTTTTGGATATTTAAAAATTAAACTTATGTTCTGCTTTCTATCATTTGAAATAATGGAAATAAGTTGTTTTTGACATTTGCAAGTTTGTAATAAGCAAAATATGTGAATAAAATTGCCTCTTATTCTTGGAATGAAACTATCACGGCTAATGAGTTACGAACATGTTTTTAATTTTATTGTTACGGATATAATAAATATTACCTTGATCAATTGCAGTAAATATCAATGGCAAAGAGAGTTGAAACTGCAAAATAGCAGTAATAGCATCATGAATCGAACCATGCATTTTCATCGTTCACTGTTCTTATTTCCTACAGAGCATGCCATGATTGAGTGAGTCTAGCAGCTAATTTTTGTGGTTTTATTCTGCAATTATTATAAAAACAAAAGGTGAGATCTTTTCAAGATAAGGACAAAAAATGCTCAAATTCTGATTTTGAATTCAGTTTATGGAACTTAAAGGATTCAGATTAATTTTAGCTTCTAAGTGGTTTTTCCAATACAGCAGGAAAGTAAAACTCATCCTCCAATTTATCAGTCTTTGGGACAATCCTCCAAGGTAGCTTTTTGTAGTCTAGCCTGGAAAATTCATCCAAATAAGTCTTCAAATCATCCTTTTACAGAATAACTGATCCACCCAAAGGTGTCCTTTGGGTCGAAGAACACAGTCCCATTCGAAAAGCACGAACCGAAGAAGATCTATTCCGATCCACCCACCGAGGAACAGGGTAGAACGTATGGTATCAAGTGTGTTATCAAAGACTGGCAACCTTGAGCCAATTGATATGTAGAGGGGTAACAGACCTCTGAGTACGATCACCTCATTACAGGGAGCCCCTAAATTTAAGGTAGTTGATGCAATTGTTACATTTCTTTCCTTCATTAGCGCAGCAAATGCGCCGGTTGGGGGCTAAAATCAAGTCCAATCCTGATCTCTCCAGGCTTCAATCTCAGAAATTCATCTATGGTGAATTCAGCTGAAGTAGATTCATTCGTCAGGAGTTCCCATCCTCTTTTGGAAACAGCGAAGCAGTTGGAACATTTGAAGATGCCTGTTTTGCCCATTGTTTTATTAGAAAAAAGACGGGTAATCTTTGCACTTGTATGACTCCATAAAATATTGGTATCAGTCTGTTGAGACTAAAGGGATAAGTTTATAGGAAGTGGCTTACGGTAATGTGGGGGTGTTTTTGAGAATCATCTTCTAGGCAATGGGTGACACCCATCGACCATAAGCTTCTGAGCGATGTCCCAATCATCAGGGCACATCCTATAGACCTTATAACCCATAAAACGATCTACATTTGAGGCCGTATGGCACAAGGGAGTCCTACAGTTGGATTAATTGCTTCCACCCCCCCCCCCCCCGCGAGGAAAAATTTTTTTTTCCCCAGTCAACCTATTCAGTTTTGATGCAGTGTAGTTACGAAGCTCACCTGAGTTAAAATAATGAGTTGGTCGTCGTTTGATTTCACTTTCATCAGGGACTGAAGTCTTCATCTACAGTGCTGTCTTCATTCGTACCTGTAGAACCGCTGTCATAAAAACCTAACAAGGCTTCTGCAAACCTGTCTAAAGATATGGCAAGATGTAGAAATTGATCAGCAAATGTTGTCAGTGTTTTGATTGTGCATTTGCACCGTGAAGCTGCTCAAGAATAACTCCTACTTGACTTTGCAAACCGGAGATTTGATTCTGGAGTGAATGAGGCAAGATGAATGGGGCTTGGCAGATACCAGCCGTGCAGGGGATGGTTCTGAAGATTAGTTGGGAATAGATGATGTTGGAACTTAAGTTGTAACTGTTAGGTTACTTGCAAGCAGACACAGCATTATAGGAAGCCATTTTGGAGACTTAAGGCACATTTGGTTTCTGCATTTCTTGGTAAATTTTTGCTAATGTATTAGAACCTACCGAACCGTCTAGTTTTTTCATTAGATACCAAGAGCTATTGAGTATTAACTTGATTGGACACTTGGATTTTCTGGTTCTTTTAATTCTTTTGCTCTCCCCAACGTGTTTTGACTTGCAAAATACTACTTTTTTCTCATCTATATGTGGACAACTTGGGATTTTCTTGATCTTTGATAATCTCACAAAGTAGTAAATATTGTTTTTGTTAATGGCTTGATCTGATAAGAAGTTGATTGCAGTTGAAGCAATGATCTGTATATTTGGAAGCCCTTTCAGTGCTTTAGCAATAAAAATAGACCGCCAGCTGCGAAACATTGCACATGGCGCTGCAGAAAGGAGCATGAACCAATTGCTGCTTAGTTAAATAAGATTACTTGGAAAGGAAGAAAGAAAAAAAGGTGAAAGATTAAGCACTGCGGTAGATCCATGCCAGAAGAATTCCAAAATATCATCTTCAACTAGGCAGTTTTAATAGATAAAGAAAGAGAAAATGCAAGCTAAATAACATCATCATCAATTAAATTCTAGAAAGCCGACAAAATTGCAAGAACTAGTTGAGCCAAAAGGACATCTGACCACAAACTATAGGATATGTCTGTGTTCCATCAAAACTTAAGACAGAAGTTGAGAAAAACACAGCATCCTAAAATTATAACTGCTAGTACAGTGATGGCTGGGCAGAAAATGGTTTGGAACAAAGGTTAAGAGAAAAAGTTAAAGATTCTGGTAGCAGATCTTTTTATGCTCAGTTCATTCTCCCTCAGAACTTATTTGTAGGCTTCTCAGGCACACGCTTGGTTCTTCTTCATCATTTTCACAATCCTTGCCATCTTCATTTTCATCGTCGTATTGACCATCATTTTCATCATCACTCTGGTCATTAATGGACTCATTCCCAGAGTCATATGGATCATCATAATTTCCATCATCTTTTCTACCTAGCTTGGCATATTCCTCAAGTGATGTTGAAGGAAAAATTTCACCCACCCTGCCATTTTCTTTGTTGGCTGTGGTTTTTGATGAACCTTTGGAACTACTTTTGTTCATCTGTTACAATAAAAAAGTCAACATTAAAGCATTTGGCAGAATAAAGCACCAGACAATAACAAAAAAAACAAGAGAATGAATTGTGCTTAAGTAATTTACTCTGCCAAAGAGAAGTTATGCATCTTAGTAGCTATCAAATACCAAGTTCACTGACAATGTCGATATATCAAGAATAAATTAAAGTAATCATGTCATGCTCAGCTAAGAAGCACTTCATACAACAAGAATAAAACAGATGTTTAACTTTTGGGTGTCAAGTGAAATTCATCGAAAAAAAAGAGTGGCTTTTAGCACTCAAAACTTGCAAATGCCGAGGTATATTGGAGTACATTTAGCACATTTTAAAAGCACTGCCGGATTCCATATGCAAGTAGTCTTACAGAGCCCAATTACATTTTTCCTGATGTTTTATTTTGATGATAGAATAAATGCATAATCAACTTTGATTCGCATGGTAATTTAGAGTAACTTGTCCAAAAAGACTGAATTGTTTCTCTAACAAGGAAATATCTTTTATATGAAGTAGGTAACAACCAGTAGCAGCTGTTGGCCTGAGATTCAAGTAACCTCGCCCCATTGGCTCTAGCCAAGAAGAACCACATCATCTCAACCAAGATAAATTCAACTCAAGAAAGCCTTATATAAGTACTAAGCATTTAGTTAGTCTTTCCTTCTCGTGTTATATCAAGAAATTATTGAACCTTGAGGTGTAAGCTACCAAAGTTTGAATTACTAATATAGTTTAAAAACCATACTCAAGAGAACTTATCAACAATCATGACTTAAAAAGTAGAAAAAGTTTGCCCTCAATCAAGAAACCCTTACTTAAAACATTCACAGCTATAGCCTATGATTAGGAAAAGACTGATATTTCATAATAACAAGGTAAATCCCTTCTATGCTTCTGCTATATTAGAAGTTTGGATTCACCATAGGGTACAAAATTTTATCATGCACCATCAAAATTATTATTAATTGGATAGAACTCCTAATTATTAATCATAATCATGAACCATCTCAAGAATTGCTATCATCAAAACATTTAATTATTTCCAATGCAAAGAGTTCTATTTATTATTAGTAGCAGAAGAACTGCTAAAAATAAAAACTTATTTCCATATAAATCAACTACATAACTCAAAACAAGAAAGAGAATCTTTGTTGGAAACTTACAGCACGTAGTAAAGTTCTTCTATCCCTCTCTCGAGCATTTTTAATTGCCTGAAATAACATTCATGAAAATCAACTATCAACACAAACATAACATTTAACACTTTAAAAACACATCAAAAACAAAAGATATTGTTTTAAACCAACCTCCTCAAGCATCTTTTGCTCTTCTTCAACATCCGCAGAATCCCTACACAAACAGCAGAATCAAAAGTCAAGCGTTTGATCTTTTGCTCAAGTTATGCATTGGAAATGAGAAATCAGAAGTTTCTCAAAAGATTCAAAAACAAACCTTCCAACTATTTGATCAACACGACAACGACACTTAGCACATACTTTTTGCTCCTTAGCACATCCTGAAACATAATATCGATCCCAATTGATTAATTTTCCTAAAAGGAAATACCTTTCACAAAAGATTTGCAAAATTTAAATAGAAATTGTAGCATCAAAACAAGCAAATAACTAATAGCAGAGAAAACAAACCAGAACAAAGATTATGATAGGCTTGACGAACATTGCGTTTGGAGCAAAGCTGACTGCCAAAAATCAAACAAAAAAAACTCATAAAAATCCACAAAAATTAAAGAAAAAGACCCAATCTTTTTCACAAAAAAAAAAAAAAAAAAACCATTTTGCAGGCTCCATTAAGGGTTTATATTTGCCATAACGACGTTTCCAGTCGATTTGTTCTTTACATCGAGGACACACTCCAGTGATTTCAGAGTAAGGCCTTTGTTTCCCTCCAACTTCCTATTAAAAAAAAAAAACAGAAATTTTTAGAAATTAAATTAAAAAAATATTTATTTAAAATAAAAAAGTAGTATTTGTTTACCCTCTCGTTGATTTTATGACCGGCGTTTGGCTTCCAGGCATACCGGTTCTGGTGCTTCGGTGGCCCTCGCCGACTACTCATCTGTTGCTTCTTGGCCGCCGGCTCAAAGTGTCTAGTTCGCTTATACCTAGACTTTTTTTTTTCTTTTTTTAAATATGCATAATAATAAAATAATTTATAATTATTTTAAAATATAAGAGATTAAAAAAAATAAAGAAAAAACAATCTTTCAGACATGTTTCTGAGATCGAGAAAAGTTAAGAAAAAAATGAATAAGTGGACTATCGATCTTTATTTTTTAACAACTTTCACAGAAAGAAAAATATTATTATAACTATTAAAATTTTTTTTATTATATATTATTTTTTATTATTTTTTAATTAAATTAATTTTATTTTTTCGTAACTTTAATTATAATAATAATAATAATAATAACTTTCTTGTTTACTGGACTTAGATACATTTATTTATAATAAAATAATAATTTTTTAATTATTTAAATAATAAATTTTTAATTATATTAAAATAAAAGCGAAAGAAAGGTAACAAATGGTTATTAAAATTAGAAGTTTCAACTTGTTTTTGAAAAAAGAAAAAAGTTAATAATTTATTTTTTAATCAATTTTTACTAAAATTGTTATCATTTCATTTGTAACGTTAGTTTAATAGATAAGTTTAAGAATGCGCATTGATTGATTGAATTAGTGGAAGTTTAATCATTGTTGAAAAATTAGATTAGATTTGTCGGTCAAATTAATAAATCAAGATTCAATGCTTAATCCGACATGATATATGTTAACAGAAATAAAAATTTAGAGAATCGATAAAAAATTGATTGAATTTATAAAAACTTGAAAAAAGAGTTTAAACTTATTTCTAGTGTCCATATATATATTTTAAATTTATTTTATATAATCAAATTAAATAGAAAAAGAATCTGGTTTAAGCTTTTTTGTAATATATATATTTTAAATTTATTTTACATAATAAGATTTGAATATTTAATGTATTAAATCTATATTAATGATTACATCATTTAGCTAAATATTTTATAAAAATATATATTATATTTAATATTTAATATTTATTTATATTACATATTTTTAATTAAATAATTCGAACAATCCAATCGGGCTTTTTATATAAATATTGTAAATATTTTTTTATTTCTTAGTTTACTGTCATTTTTAAATTAATTCTCGAAATGTATTTTTTTATGTATACTGAGAACTCGTTACGAGAGAGGGCGAGTTAATTTGTTGGAAACTCGCCATGCTATATGGCGAGTTCTGAATGGCTAGGAGCTCGCAATCTCTGAGGGGAGTTTCATCACAATAAAAAAAAATTCAAAAAAATAAAGTTAACAAATAGTTATTAAATAAAAGTGAAAGAAAAAAATAATTTCAAAGAAAGAAATGATATTTATTGAAATTATTAATAAGAAGATTGAAATTATCTATTTACCCCTCTTTGGTATGCTAATCGACTCTTCCCCATATATACATTTACATAAATTATGTATGAATATATAAATTATCTATCGTATCAGAAAGAATCTGATTTTCCATGCATCTATCACATCTCTCGGGTTCCAAAAAATTTAGTAGTCATTAGTCAAATATTATCTGTCATGTCAGAAAGTGAGTTTCCAACACAAATTTTTTCTTTTTTTATAATAATAAGATAAATGATACAATTTTAAATTTATACTTGAATAAATATTATAGATTTTTAATTTTTGATATGACAGTAATGATATATACTGATAGTTTAAAGTTATTATAAGTTTTGGGTATGTTGTGTGAGTATATTAAATTTAGTATAGATATAAATATACTAATATTTAAAAATTGGCTATAAAAATTTAAATAACTTCGCTTTATATATAAGTATAAAATTTTACAATAAGAAATCATTTACTACATTATCGTTGATGCGAACTCTCTCCCGAGATACCAGATTTGTAAGGACATTTGTTACGGCTATGGCCTTTATTCCTGCAAAATCCGCAATGCTTTGGTTGGCATCTCTCCCTAAGGTCCATTTCATTATAAATACGACTTAATTTTGGCCGACCTTTTGGATCTCTCTGCATTTCTGGATTAGGATATAGTTGTGGATCATTATATTCCGGCCAATAATCTTCATGCCCAATGGGTTAAAACTCATGTCGATAGATATTGTATATAGTTTCCAGTCTATAGACATTGTCCACATATAACATGCAATCTATATGAACATGAGCACAAGCAGTAATAACATGTGAACAAAGGTACCTTTGTGCTTGAATCTTTCCACAATCACGCCATCTCTTATTAAGATTAACTTTGTAGTTTGAAGTCACAACTCCTTCCTGTGGGTTTTCTAACTCTTCAACCAGGAAAGATTGATTTGCTTACGTAAACCCACGAACAAGGTGGGAGTTAGCTTTTCTTCGATTTTCTCGCATGGCATCACTGACAATATCGCAGTATGTGTGGCCTGCCTCCATCATTGCTATCTGCTTGTTCCCCATTTTAACAAATAGTTCAGCCAACCTAAAATACGTTGCTTGGACTAAAGCAGTAATAGAAAGATGACGAGTTTCCTTCAACACTAAATTATACATTCTGCTAGGTTCATTGTCATATGTTCATAGCGTTTTCCTTCATCATATGATTGAGCCTATTTCTCCTTTAGGATTCTATCAATCCAATCGCCCGCTTTTGCATTTTTTGCATGAAGATTTTCATTGTACCACTAAAAATGAGGTTGTCTCAACTCATACGCTATTAAAATCATATGTTAATTTACGGACTTGTAAACAGCTTGTTAATAAAAGTGAAAATTTAGAGAAGTGTAACAGATTAAATAATCATAAATACATACCCATGTTAACAACCTGTCGATACAAGTCCTTATTATTAACCTCCTCATTAAATTAGTGTAATATGCCGAATACAATATACATAATATGCATGTGGAGGTTTCCATGCACTACCTGAGTCTCTGATGACAGATTTGATGGATTCATGTCGATCAGAAATCAAGCAAATGCTAGGTTGTGTAACAATATATCTACATAAATTGTGGAGAAAAAATTATCATACCTCTTTTGTCTCACCCTCCACAATTGCAAAGGCAATTGATACAATGTTTCGATTGCCATTTTGTGCAACAGCAAACAATAATGTTCCTTGGTATTTTCTATATAAGAATGTATCATCTATTTGCACAATAGGCTTACAAAATGGAAAGCCTTCGATGCAAGACTTAAAAGTAAAAAAAAGTCGATGGAAAATACGCTTACCTTGCACCAATATTTGACCGTTGTATGCAGGTACGGTCAGTAATTCTATTATTATGCCAGGAACAAACTATTACATTGCACCTAACCATTTTGGCAAATCATTGTAGGATTTATTCCAATCGCCAAATAGTCAAACAATTGTCTTCTGCTTTGCTATCCATGCTTTCTTATAGGAGGTCATGTATCTATAGCTATTTCGTATCTCTACGACCAAAACTGAAACAGAAATGGTTGGATTCGCTTGGACCAAAGATAAAATGTATGGGCAAGTCATGTTAGAATCTAATTTCATATGATCTTGTGAAATTCGTCCAGATGTGCAAGTATGAGGGCCATTGTATTTTCTAGTCTCCTAAACTTGTTTCTTTTTTAACAATGTTGCCTTATACTCCAGTTGCACCCCATGCCATACATTTTGCACTTACCAGATACTTGGTTGGTGTCAATTCAATAACTCTGTCATCTACGAAGTGCTTGATATTGTAGTGCTTGATAGCTAAAAGCACCGCCTCTTTCATAGTAAACTGCATCCCAACACAGAGATCACCAGTAGATGGATTCCAGGTTGATTGCACACCTAAGGTATGAGCATATTCTGGAAAATTTGTCACATGCATTGCGTCCAAATCGAGGGTGTGCATATGGGATGCACACTCAAATTGACATAGAGGACCACTACCACCAATAGTATATGACAAATGATGAATGTTAATTTTAACTGCGACATCTGGGTCAGAATCATTGTTGTCATCACTGTCATCAAATTCAGCATACTCTTCTGGCTCACTAAAGTTTCCAACATATTCATAGTGAGGTCTAGATGACTAATCCAGATCGAGATCAACATGGAATGAACTTGGTCCTCCACTTTTCATTTCAACACCTCTAATTGGAGACTCTATCATCATGGAGATGTATGGTGCATAATCTTCAGTGGTAGGAATTGTTGGTGGCACAGGTGAATAATGGAAAGATTTAACAAAATTATTCATCATAACCTATGCATCAATAGGAGGTTGACATTCGGGCCATGACATTTGTGGCAGTACGTTGCATACGGTATGGATATTTGAAGGCCTACCATCATCATTAACATCCTCTAGCTCAGCATATAACTCAATTATGTCGATATGAGGAAATTGTTGATGGGCATCAAACATGCATCTCACATCATGGTCATCTTCAACTAGGAAACTCCTATATCGGACGCATCCTTCCCTCATAAAAATAGGAAGTCTATACTTGATCTTCGATACTTTTCTTCTATTCCCAGCTTTGATTTTTGTATGAATTTTGGCCTTCAATTCCTCTATTATGATGTCTTCCTCAACACTAATACTTTTTGGACGGTCACTTTAGAATGTTACACCTTCTTCGCTGTTGAAAATTTATCCATCAAAGTAGACAAGTGCAAAAAATCTATTGCTCATCTTGTCAAATTCACGTTTAATAGGAAACAACAAAGGCTAGAATAAAGAAGCACTATCAATAAACTTTACAAACAAATCTTGCACAAATTTGAAAGAATATGACAATAAAAGTGAATGAAAATGAGAGTAATGAACTAAGGTATTTATAATAGAGTAAAAACAAAAATCTATGCATTAGTCATCTTTTTTCTATCGTGTTAGAAGGAATCTAATACCTCATGCAATGTCATATCTTTCAGGTTTCAAGACATGCATTTATCACGTCTTTCGGGTTCCAAGAAATTTATTAGGCATTAGTCTCTTTTTTTTTCTATCATGTTGAAGGAATCCGATACCTCATGCATATGTCACATCTTTCAGGTTCTAAGACATGCATCTGTCACGTCTTTTGGGTTCTAAGAAATTTATTAGGCATTAGTTTTCTCTTTTATCATGTCAGAAGGAATCTGATACCCTATGCAATGTCAAATCTTTCGGGTTCAATTATTTGTATAATATGTATTTTTATCATTTCTCCAATATGTATGTTCAATTCTTATATAGTTTCTATTTTTATCTGCGTTCTTATCATTTATATAACATATTTTTATATCATTTAAAGTCAGTAGTTTATGTCATATTGAACTAATGACTAATAAATTTTTTGGAACCTGAGAGATGTGACAAATGTATGGAGAATTAGATTCTTTCTGACACGATAGATAATATTTGACTAGTGATTAATAGATTTATTAGAACCTGAAAGATGTAACAAATGCATGGAAAATCATATCCCTTCTGACACGGCAGATAATATTTGACTAATAACTATTAGATTTCTTGAAATTTGAAAGATGTGACAAATGCATGAAATATCAGATTCCTTTTGACATGATAGATAATTTCTATATTTATACATAATTTATGCAAAAAATATATATATATATATAGGAGGTAGTCGATTAGCAGACCAAAGAGGGGTAGATAGATAATTTCAATTTCCTTATTAAATAATATTAATAAATATCATTTCTTTCTTTTGAAATTTTTTTTTTTTTGCTTTCACTTTTATTTAATAATTATTTGTTAATTTACTTTTTTATAATTTTTCTCAAAGTAGGAACTCGCCATCTTGAGAACTCGCCAATAGTATTTGCTTTCTCGTCCCCTCAACTGGTGAGTTCTCAACGTCGCATATCAAGAATTAAATTGAAAACGGCACATATCACGAAATAAAAAAGTTATCTATATTTGTATAAAAAAGCCCAATCCAATCACTCAAACAGCTCAACCAGGTGCAGAATACGAGAACAAAGCTCAAGTTCAGAATGGCTTCCTCTACCATTCTCTTATCTTGTAATCTGCAGCCACTAACTGAGCTTCCACTATGGCATATCATTCCAATTGTCTCCCACAATTCTCTAGAGTTTTTTAAAGGAACATCAGGCAAGATAAAAATCCCAATTAGGTAGGAATAAATTAAAGCCATCTCAGAGACAATATTCGGCACAACAATGTCGTCAATTTTTACTAGCTGATAGCAAAGCTGCTACCAACAACTTCCATCGACATGATTATTGATTAAGGAACCTATAAGGATCAGATTTACAAGGGATTATCGATGATGGGATTTTTATACCATGTTTCTATACAACTTCCATCTGAAGTTGATAATTGATGAAGGAGCTTCAGAGTTCCGAACTAAAATGCAGTTCTTTGCCAGCTGCGCCACAAACTTGTCGTGTCATTGAATTTTGTTAAGAACTAAATAACACGATCCTCCTATATGAATACTCAATCAATGGGACGCTTTACAATCATCTTTATGGTATCGATCATGATCCACACTCCCAGGGTAAAACTCGGATTGAGATATGCATAGCAGTACGAGGACTACATTATCTACAACTGAAGCAAAACGTACAAACAGTAATCCACCGCAACATCAAAAGCAGAAACATCCCTTTGGTCCATGAAGGGCTTCTAAGCTCTCCAAGTTTGGGCATTCCATGATGAGTCCACGCTGCATGTCGCTTAGATAAATTTTGAGAAAGAGTTCGTTGGTTGTGTAGCTGCTAAAGGCTATATCGATCCGGAAGAACTTCAGGGCCCTGTCACTGTGACAGACAAATCTAATGTGTACACACTGGGGTTATTTTGTTTGAAGTACTTCGTGGTAGAGCAGGAGTCGAAAGGCAACTATGTAAAATTCCGATTGGCAGTCCACAGATTTACGAGGTCTTTGAATGTCTTGGAAAAGGGATCATCTATCAAATCATTGATCCATTGCTGATAGGAATAACAGCTTCAGAATGCTTCACGACATTTGTGCAGATTGCTTGCGGTTATATTAACAACGAGGGAAACGAACGGCCTGCAATAGTGGAGGTAATGCCAGAGAATGCATTGGAACCGCGAAACAAAGTAGACTCCAAAATAAACCTAGGGCTTAGTTTAATTAATTCATTCAATCATTTAAAAAAAAGTGATATTTAGCGAGTTTAAATTATAATATCTATAATTTTTTTGTTATCTACAAATTACCATCTCCTTTGTACCAAGGATGGCGTACTCCAAATGAAGAGCACCAATCTCATGCTAAAAGTGTTTATCGAGAAGTATCGTTTCAAGAATTCGTTAGCTATGCCATTCCTGAATTAAGCTTTGTTGGTAGTATGACAGCTGCGGAGAGTTAATTCTCGTACACCAAAATTGTATAGGGAAAAATATTACAGTGGCTAGGGAAATAAGGCTTCGGATTTGAATGTGACTTTTCCATATTTATAGTATTACATGAATTTCGGTACTAATATTTGATTAGGATATAAAAAAGATACTCGGCTAAAAATACTCGAGTTCGATTCGATCATTGTTAAGTTGAACTCCACTAGATCAAGCTATTAAGCAAATTGAATTCAAGTATTATAATACTTGATTCAAGTAGCTCGTAAGTTTAATCGAATTTTTTATTTAATTTATATTTTAATTAGTACTAAATAATCTTAATTAAAATTCGATCTCAAGCTCGAGTACAAATAATCAAGTTGGAAGTCAAGCATGAGAATTGAGCTTATTTTTTGCACTACAAAATTCAGAAGAATTGAGTACAATCCATAATTGTTTCTAAAAGATGAAAATTCATCCTTAGAAGTTTTAGGAACGAACAATTATCTCTAATAATCATCTTCTAAAATTATATCTCTAAAAAGTTTTGGAGATAATATTTGTCCTCAATACAATTAAATTGAAGATGATGTTTGTCTCCAATACAAATAAATCAAGATAAAGAGGACGCTTCTATTGATCGTCCATTTATTTTGTCCTTAAAAATATTTTATTTTATAATGATGCCAGTTAAACAATTTAATTTTATCTCTACACTCAAGATTTGACCGTATTTTTAAGTGGCATTAATGCATTTCACATGCTATAGTGCCTTTGCTTCGGTAATAAGGCTGAAGTACCCTGCATTTTCAAGATGATGGTTTCCTAACACCAACCAATCTCTGAGTTTTTGAGGATCTAAAACTGCCAAGCAAGAAAGCCGGCAATCTTATTTATAAATCCATTTAAAAGGAGTTGGGTAGCTTTAAATTGTAACTGCTTGTGTATATACAATCAAACAAAAATTCAAAGGAAATTTCTTATTTCTCGCAGGTTAGTTGTCAATTGTTTTCTCTTCATTTTGATTTGAGTACTTTACATTTAGTATTTAGTATTTATGATATTCCTTTTTTGGTACAAAAGATGCCATAGTGTTATGATATTATATGGATGCCTCCCTTACCCGTTACTTTATAAATTAAGTTTTATAACTTTAATATGACACCAAAGTAAAATAAAGGATATAATAATTTTAATAAATTTTTGATAATTTTGAACATAATTTTGATAATTTTTAATATAATAATGATTTTTTATACGATTTTGTTAATTTTTTTAAATAATTTTGATTTTGGTAATCCTTGATATAAATTTGACAACCGTTGATATAATTTTAACAATATTTTATATAATTTTGGCAACTTTTTGATACGCTTTGATATAATCTTACTAATGTTTGATATGATTTTTGCAATTTTGTGTACAATTTTTATAACCTTATATATATAATTAACTTTATATCTTTTAATATAAATTTGATAAATTTTGTAATAGTTTTTGTACCTTTTGATATTTGATAATCTTGAATATAATTTTGATAACTTTCATTCTTGTCTTGTAATCTTGATTATAATGTTGGTAACTGTAGAAATATTTTTGTTAACCTTCTATATGATTTTGATATCTTTTTATGCTTTTAATAGCTTCTAATATGATTTTTTCTTCTTGATAACCTTTGATATAATTTTGATAATATTTATACAATTTGGATAACCTTTAATATAATTTTGATATTATTTTGATAATTTTTAAAATAATTTTGATAATATTTGTAATAGTTTCGTTAACCTTAGATATAATTTTGATAATATTTATAATAAATTTGGTAAACTTAGATTTAATTTTGAAAATATTTGATATAATTTCAATAAATTTTAATAATTTTGGTAATTTTTTATATAATTTTTTTTGGTAACACTTGATATTATTGTGATAGCCTTTGGTACTTTGCAAAAATGTTGACAAGATTTCTAAAAATTTTGGTAACCTTTAATATACTCTTGATAACATTCATAATAATTTTGACCGCTTTTAATATAATTTTACTATTATTTGATATAATTTTGATAAACTTTTGATATGATTTTGGTAATTTTTATAATTTTGGTAATCTATGATATGATTTTATTAATCTTGATGTACTTTTTGTTATATTTGATATAATTTAAATAACCTTTAACATAATTTTAGTGGTATTTGATATTATTTTGCTAACACTTTATATAATTTAGTAATTTTTTTATATAATTATGTTCAACTTTTGATATAATTTTAGCAACTTTTTTGTAACTTTTGATATAATTTTGATAACTATTTTTATAATTTGATAACACTTAATATAATTTTGGTAGTTATGATATAAATTTGGATCTTTGGTATAATTTTGATACTATGGTGGGCCGAAGATTATGGTAGAGGATGGGCAGCTAACTCTTTTGGCCGACAAATGTATATAGATCATCTTACGGAATAGATCCACTCAGCTATCATCCAAGCAAGAAAAATGGTGGAAAGGATTAGAGACTTACAAATGCAACTTAATCCTGTAGGACAATGCGGGCATGTTGTACTTTCAGTGTTTGGATGAGGCTCAAAGACAATATGATCAATTTAGGAATTTTCTTGGATGTAATCCGTATACGATCAACAATAGTAATTTTGGCCATGTTTGATATAATTTTATATAAATTTAATAGTATTTTTTAAAATTTTTAGTTCTTTAAAATAGTTTTAATAACATTTATAATAATTTTAATACTATTTGATATAATTTTATACCAAAATAATACTGATCTAAAATACAGAATAGGAAAAAAGAAAATGCATCTAATATTCAACTATCATTTAAGGCAAATAATAGTGACTATTCACGAGCAAAAGCACGTGTGGCGTAATGTATTTAATAGTATGCTTCATCTTACATCAAATGGATGCTTTTACATTATTTTTTAAAAAGTGAAATATTTTTTCTTAAATAATTTTTATTGATTATTATTTTTTTATCGAAAATGATATGTAATAATATACTAAAGAATTTTGAAGTATATACATATATGTGAATTTAGAAAAGGGAGGATTTTATAATACACTAAGTCAAATGCTTGGTGCTCACACACACACACACACACACACATATATATATATATATATATTATAAAAGTGTAATTCATAATTGTTTTTTAAAAATTATAAGTGAAATTGCAAAGCCAAGTAAAGGGAATTGAAAAATTAAACAAATGATAAAAAAGTAAATAATTCAAATATGGAAGTGAGTAGGAAAAATTTTAAAAAAAAAAAAATCAAACAACCAGATGCATAGAGATAAGGACTTCCCTCTAGGGGCCTACGTCCTGTCTTCCCGTTCCGTGATTTTGATTTATTTGTAAAGTTAAAAAAATCGAATTAACAATTGAATTGATTAAATTATTGATTTTTAGTTAAATTAGTTTAACTGGTTCAATTATCATAGAATATTAAATAATTTAAAAATATAAAAATAATTCAAAAAATTTAAAAAAATAAATAAATTTAAAAATAAAAAATTTTTAAAAATTGAAAAATATAAAATAAAATAAAATAAAATATAAATAAAAAAATTTTAAAGAAAAATGAAAAATTTTAAAAACAAAAAAAAAAAATTTGTTTCTACTGATTTTTCATTGATTTTTTTGGTTTTTGGTTTTCGATTTTCGATTTTTTAGTGGTTTTGAGTAGTTCAATAAAAATTTAATTTTTAACATACCATTAAACTGTTAGATTAATCGGTTCCCGTTAAATTGATCGGTCCGGTCCAGTTTTTTCATCGATCTTTATTTGTTATTGGAGGGAGACTTATCGTAGTTTTGCTGACCTCTAATTAAATTTTTGATTCCACAAAGAAAAATCAAGGAGTCATTTTCCAGGCAGTTCAAGCTCCAGCTAATTTCCTAATTAATACAGATCACGAAATACAGGTTGGATTGGACCACAAATAATAATAATAATGATGACGATGATGATTATGATGATGAAAGACATGTTTTTGTTTGTGGAAAATGAAGTTACTTGGTTTTATAAGTGCATTTAGATAAGAAAAATGTTTAATGACTAATCATATTAGACTCCCAGATGTATCAAAACGAACTTTTATAATAATTGTAATTAATAAATAAGGAAATGAAAGCTACTGACTGTAAGAAGCATTGTAAAAGAAATGTATAGAGATACACTAAATTGTGGGATTGAAACGTAAAAAGCTATGCAACTTCATCAATGGTATGGGACTGAATTGTATAACCAACTTCGACCGTCTGTTTTGCCTCCAAAAGGAAGCTGAAAGTAGATGACGACTACAGATCAATTTACAGTAGAGATTTAATCTAATATTTTAAGGGGGGGGGGGGGGGAGAAATAACTTTTTGGTATGTGAAAATGAGAATTTTGTTGATTTCCTTTGTTTAAACGGGAAACGGTGCAAAATGGGTATGAAAATTAATAATTGAAAGCATAAACAGTCGATTTTATCCTAGGTAATTTTGATCCGAAATTAATCAATTATAGTGGATCTCGAAGACCAAACGTGGACTGATCCATTCATCATCACGGCAACACTAACTTATTTTTATTTTATTTTATTTTACTTTAATTATTATTATTATTATTGTTGTTGTTGTTGTTGTCATTTCTTTATTTTGTTATTATCACTATTTTATTATTTAATTTTTATCTATTTTCGAAAAATAAAAAATAAAATATAAGGAAAAACAAAAATAAAAAAATAGAAAGAGCTTGATGATTTGGAAAAAAAAAACAAAAAACAAAAAACAAAAGAAAGGGAAAGGAAAATACGTGAAAAAAGGAAAACCAGATATGCATGGCAGATCCAATTCTTGAATTTCTAAACAAAACAAACCTCTATAAAATCACGCATTCCCTTGGCGAGAAAGAGACACAATCACCAGCACCAAAAGCTTTAGATTTTTTCTTTAAAAAAAAAAGGAAAAGATATTTTTTTTCTTTTATGATTTTGTTTTTAGGTGTTTAAAAAGTAACATTCAATACTAAGTTTTTGAAAAAAAGAACTTTTGTAGAAAATTTCTACACCGAGAACGGAAAAATTTTGAAAGTTTCCACGCCGGTTGAATTTTCCGGCGTCGGAAACTGGGTTCATGTTAAATGCCAAGGCTCTTATTTGAAGAGAGATTTTTTTTTTTTATTAAAACGTTTGGAAAATGGTCAAAAAATAAAAATAAAAGGAGAATTCCATTCAGCTACTGTGCGATCCGTGCATTGACGTGTGCGGGTCCACGTGGTGACTACAACTACTTTATGCTCGATTATTTGTTTATTTATTAATTATGTTATTTTTTAGTATGATCTTTTTTATTTAACGTATATTATTTTATTTATTTGTTTATTTGTTTATTTTACCTGTTTATCTTATACAAATTATCTCATTAATTATTTATTCTCCACAATTTGATAATAATTGGAATTGGATTGAAATCTATACATTTGTAAATGGTAAATTTAAAAAAATTAGGAAATTTTTAAGGATGTAACTAGATGTACATACAAATTTTACGTTGAAAATATGATAAAAAAATTTAGAGACAAATAAAGTTTTTATTTATCAAAATTGAGTGTTGTAGTAAAAGAATTCTTTTATTCTTTTCTTTAACTAAAACTTGGATCTAGTGGTCTTTAGATTTAATATTGAATTAATGAAGTTCGCTTCAAGGAACTTGGGATGATTTGATTTTGAAAATGGAGTTGACACTTTTCCTATTGATGGAGAAAAATCAAAAAGTAGTTTTTTTTTTTAGAATTCTTAAGAACAGATAAAATGTTCTTCGAAATTTCTTAAATTCCCTTGATACTTCAAAGAAATCTTATTGGAAATTTGGAGAAGATTTGAGTCTTCAAAGTCTTCTCTTTAGGCTTACGAATTATGGAGTTGTTTTGTTTAAAGCTTAGGAGAAGTCTCTCTTTATAATGCTAGTGAATCGGGGGAAGAGAGTTCTTTAATTCTTTTATTTATCTCTTAATTAATTTAATTTAATTAGAGCTAAAATAATAATTATGATGTCATCGCATATGACGTTATCCATTTCACATTATGATGTCATCGCATATGACGTTATCCATTTTTGATTGGCCAATTTTTTCCCTCGTACACTCGAATGGCAGAAAGTGCTTTAAAGATTTTTCAATATCCGAAGCTTATAATTTTAATTTGTATAATAAAAGTTTAAATATTTAAAATACAGATTTCAATTAGAATATGTGTAGGTCCCGTTTTCATAACATAATAAGTCCAATGATAGAGCCTTTTCATATGAATGAATGGTTTTTATTAAAAATTCTTTAGGTGAGATGATTTTGAGAGTAATAAAGGATTCTAAAAGTTTAGGACTAATTATGTTATTTGTCCCTGTACTCGTTAAATTTTGAGACTTAGTCTTTAGTATAATTCATGTAAATTGAATTCTTCTACTATTTTAATTTAAAATTTTTAGTCCAATAATTAACTGTGTCAATTTTTCCTTGTTAAAAATGCTGACGTGGACGTTGACTTACTAATTTGGATGTTGACTTGCTAACATGGCATTGACTTGCTGACATGGCGTGGACCTTATTGACGTGGCTTAGGTTAATAGTATTATTAGTCCCTATACTTATACCAAAATACGAATTTGTTTCCTATACTTATGCCAAAACGCGAATTTAGTTACTATATTATGCTAAAATATGAATTTAGTGCCTCTACTTATGGCAAAATGCGATTTAGTCTCTATACTTATGCCAAAATATGAATTTAGCCCCTTTATGATGATTTTGAAAACTTTTTTTTATTCTTGTTTCTTTCAAAATTGCAAAATTTGATTCAATCTTAAAAATATTAAAAAAATTAAAAATATTCACGTTATTAAAAAATTATTACTATAATAATATTTTTATAAATGTTTATTAGTTAAATATTAAATGATATTATTTTTATTTATATTAATAATTTATTATTAGAATATAAAAGTACTTATGTTTAATCATACTGAAGAAATATGAAAAATTAAACCATTAAAGAATTTTCACTTTAAAGTTTTTATGATTGGAATTAAACAAAGTATTTTTTATTAACGCAATAATATATTGTTCCAAATCAAGTTAAGTTTAGGTATAAAAATTATTTTCAAAATATGATTTGAGTAAAATTGAATTCACGAATTTAGTAAGTACCTTTAATAATGGATTAGCTTTTCTTCGAGAAATTTTAAAAGATAATCTTCATAAAAAATATTTAATTTTTAGTTGATTAATAAATTATTTCTATTGACTAGTCAAACTTTTGCCAATATATATTGAAAAATACAAAAAAAAATTATTTCAAAAACCTTTCGTCTGCAAAATTGATAAAGCCTTAGATAGTGTCCATTTTTAATATTTAGGCTATCATAACATGAAATTTATTTTCATGTCATTTTATAGCTTATTTTTACAATTTTATCATTTAATGAAGTCTAGTATAGTTTTTGTGTTAATTTTGTCCTTGAAGTTTTTATCTTTTTCAGTATTAGGGGTTTGGCATTTTTTTATTTATTGATTTTCTTTGAGTATAATTTATAAACCAACTAAAATATTGTTACTCTAATAGTATAAATGTTTTTAATATTTTACTAATAATATTACTCTTTTTAATATTTATATTAATAAAATAATATTGTAATAAGAATATTATTTTATATATTAACATAAATATAATCAAATCTCTTATAATGTGAATATTTATAATCATTTTTAATATTTTTAAGATTGAATCAAAATTTGAAATCTAAAAAAATACAAGATTAAAAAATTTTAAAATCATTCTAGGGAGACTAAATCTACATTTTAAAGTAAATATAGGGGGTAATTCACATTTTGGCATCAATATAGGGATTAAATTTTTATTTTGGTATAAGTATAGGGGCTAATAATACCATTTACTCTAAGCCACGTCAATAAAATCAACGCCACATTAGCAAGTCAGCACCATATTAACAAATCAATATCCACGTAAGCATTTTTAACGGGAGAAAATTGACACCATTAACTAATAGACTGAAATTTTTATATAAAATAATAAGAGAATTCAATTTACACGAGTGATAGTAAAGGGACTAAAACTAAAAAATTAACAAGCACAGCCGACAACACAATTAGTCCAAAAGTTTATCTATATTTAAATATTTAAATGATGAAACCTTCATTAGAGTATATTAACATATTAATATCTTTTCTTTTCTGTAAAATACTAAATCTAACGATAGTACCTCTTCATGTGAACGAATAATTTTCATTGAAGACAAATGAGGTGAAATGGGTTTTTGGAATTACTTTCAAATGGTGGAAAGAATTTTAAGCATTTATCAATATTTAATAATAATAATAATAATAATAATATAAAGAGCGATAAACTAGATTGTTAAGACTAAAATTAGAGTAATGTTAGACTAATTAGATGCCGTTAACATGAATAGATTTGTGAGTGTTAATTTTTCCTCACATGTAATTATGAGAAGTAGACTAGAAGCTTCTTTGAGCTTACGATTACATTAAATTAAATAGATTTATTAAAATGATTAATTACACTTAAATAAAAAATAATAATGACGACCCTCAATATATTTGAAATCTTAGCTAGTTGTTTACCCAATTTTTGATTATATTAATAACTGACGCTGCTTCCGGGGGAGTTCCCCTCCCAGTCGAAGCACTAACAAGTTATATATTCATGCCCAAGTCTCCTGTGATTGGTCAAGTTGCATGCATGTTTGATAAGCAGCCATGTCGGATGTCGGCAGTAAGTTAGGAATAAATCACACTCTAAACACACGACAAAAGTACTTTATTTGTTTGTCCTTGGAGAAAGACTTGTAACATTTGCATTTTTCGCTGACCTCCGATTAAATTTTTTATTCCACAGAAGTCATTTTCCTCAGCACTCAAAGCTCCAGCTCATTTTCTAATTGCTTTAGACTAACTACAGATCATAAAGTACCAAAGAAAAAATTGGACACAAATGTTAATAATAATAAAAAAAACAATAACAACAACAATGAAAGACGTCTGCCTTTCTTTGTAGAAAATGAATGTTTTTATATGTGCAATTGGATTAGAAAATTGTTTAATAAATGATTATATTACTCTCTCAATTGTACCGAATAAGAAATTTTATGATAATTGCAATTAATGAACAAGAATGTGAAAGCTAGTGACTACAAGAACTATTAATCCATTAATTAATCTTAATGAAAATTTGGACACAAAAACTACACAACTTCATCAATGATTTGAGACTGAACTGTATCACCAACTTCGACTGTTTGTTTTGCTTCTGCAGTTTCTTGCAATTGCAATGCAAATTCAAGCATTCCCACCACGTCTGTCATTTTTGGCCTTTCAACTCCCACTTCATGTAGGCAGTTTTTGGCAATCTCAACAAATACTTTTAGACACTCTGGTGCAATTTTACCTTGCAAGAAAGGGTCAATGATTTGCTCAATGGTTCCATTCTCTACACATTTGAGAGCCCAACCAGCTAGACCTATTTGATCATCTTCCAAATTTGTGTCAACTGCTGGTCTGCCACACAATACTTCGAATAGCACCACCCCAAATGAGTAAACATCTGACTTTTCTGTTAATCGTAACCTTCGATAATACTCTGGATCCATGTATCCGAAAGTACCTTTCACCATAGTTGTGATTGGAACATTTTCCATCAAAATAGGACCCATTTTCGATAACCCAAAATCCGAGACTTTAGCTATCCATCCCTCATCCAACAAAATATTGGTAGTCTTCACATCTCGGTGAATAATACTCCGAACTGCACCGGAATGAAGGTAGTCTAATCCACGAGCAGCACCAATACAGATTTGCAACCTTTGCTTCCATTGGAGAGGGATATTATCATTGTTATAAAGGTGATCACGAAGGGTTCCATTGACCATATAATCATAAACAAGAATCATCTCTTGTTTATCATTACAATAACCTATAAGAGACACGAGATTAATGTAGCGAAGCTGCGAAAGCATCTCAATCTCTGCCCAAAACTCATTTTCACCTTGGTGGGACTCTGAATTGAGTCGCTTAATTGCCACCTCGTATTCTATACCTGGAATGTGACCCTTGTATACGTTGCCAAAGCCACCGCGTCCTATAATGAGAGCATCATCGAAGTTATTTGTGGCAGTGAAGATGTCGGCAAGTGAAAAGTGCTTGCATCGTATGGCTGAAACTTTTCGTCTGTTTAAGGATTCTGTTCTGTACAAAAGAATTTTCCTTCGCCAGAAAGCAAAGCAGAATATAAGAACGAAAGATACCATGCTGCCCAGTGTAGCTCCGATAATGACCTTCATCTGTTTCAAAAATCTTCTCTTCTTCGATTGCTTTTGCTCTAGCGTTGGCGCTATAAAAAGGGGCTCTGCTTGTGGGTTTGGACCGGCAAGACTACCATCCGATTTGTTCAACTTGAAAATCTCTAAACCATTCAAAATCGCATCATAAAACTGTGGCTTATCTCTGGTTTGTGGATGTAGTGCGACCCATAAATCGTTTTCACTTTGTGAGACCCACACAACATAGTCTCTGTAAACTGGAATGCCGTTACCGTTACTCGAGGCAATCACATCCATGGCTTCCTCAGCCGTATGATTATTAATGAATATATCGAATACACGCTGATTCACACGTTGCAAAGCATTCGCGTTCTCGCAAAAATGGAGCCTAACGAGGTAGCAAAACCCCGAATCAACAGTGAAATGCCAAGTAAGATTGTAATTCAAGTTAACACTTGCAGTCGGCCCCATTGTACGAGAGGTTTTGTATACAACTTCCGGTGCAGTATAAGCTGGCGTGGCCTGGGTGTATTGGATTGTAGCCTTAGGCTGATAGAATGTAACTCCATATGCCGCCCCAAAGATATAGTTATCATCTTGATTCCATGATCGGAACATTCCTGAATCCTGTACATTTAGAACATCTCTTCCACCAACATTAAGCCGATAAGCAGTTTCTAAAGCAGTGGAGTTATCAAGCTCGAAAAAGTATTTGGTGTCTACTAAGCGAAGAGAGCCATATGTCTGGCCTGTATAGAGATTGGTAGGCATGGAAACGACTTCTATACCATTGACAAAAGCAAAAGAATTTGGAGATGGGGTGAAGGTGACATCTAGCATCTGGTTGTTACTAACAGTGAGGACAAATTCTTTGATAATGAAGGCTTGTGGAGGACTAATAACAGAAACTAAATAGGCACTGAAATTGCTCAAGAGAGTGTAATTATTAGTAGTAATGGAGAAGAAGGAAGTGGTTATATCAAGGTCAGGGTATTCATTTGGATAGAAGTAAAGACGGAGGAACTTGGGGCCCGGTGAAACGGGGAATTTATATGTGAATTTGCCATGAAAAATACGAGCTGTCATGAAAGGCACCTCAGTGACAGAGGGTTCTTGATAGGAGGCTCTGGATGCAAACGAAGAGGCTGTAGAGCTAGACGAGGAATATTCGTAGTCAGCATCGCCAACCCAGTTTCTGCCATCATCAGATGTAGTTTTTGAAGATGCACCACAGTTGAAGAGTATGTAGTCAGTAGGAGTATAAGGAGCAGAATTTGTTAAGGAAACTGAAGAGACAAGAATGAGGAAGATAATAGTAATAAAAGATAGCATTGTGAATTTGGAATTGGTGTTATGTTATGGGTTAGAGATATAGAAGCCTGCTATTTATATTCCTGAATGCTTTGAAAAGTTTTATAACTGTATGTTTCAAGTCAAGGTCAACTGAGGATCAAACTGGTAAAGCAACTTTAGTGATCTGCCAATTCCAGCTAAGGATTAGTAGATGGCAACTGTAAACCAGCTAATGTTGTCGATGACTGAAAACAACATTCGTGGTAACTCCTCCACGGATTTGTCGTAGATAAGAAGATTCAAGCATCGTATAAAGTAAGTTGCAGTTGACTAGCATAGAATGGTGGGCTCATGATTATTTGTTTTTTCATGTTTTTTTCTTTTTTTTAAAAAAATGGCTTTCGTCCCTTGTTTATTGTTTTCAACCTTGGTTTAAATGCAATGAGTTGGTTTCTATAAGGGTGTCTTTTTTCAAGCTTGGTTTGCTTATATCTTGTCGGTCGTTATATAGTTTGTTGTGTTCTGAGTGAACTCTTGTTCTATTTGTTTTGCTTTTGTGTCCTTTAAACATTATTCTTGTACAATACCCAAGTTCAAAGAAGTTTGGTTTGGGAAAATGTATTTGAAAATTATGTGAAAAATTATTATTAAATTTATAATTTAAAATTTTAAAAATGTTTGGTATTACTACGAAACGTTACAATGTTTAAAACGGATATAATACTGAAAAGTAAAAAAAGGAAAAAAAAATGGTATATAGACTTTTCATCTTTAAAATTTGACAAACCAACGTTAAAACGGAAGTATAGTTTTGAAAATAAAACTTTGGCCAACTTTAGCTGAAAAGTCGAAGAGTTAGCGTTGTTTTTGATTGAAATGTAATTTTTGAATACTCAAAAAAGCAATACTAGACCGAGTCTTAATAGAATAACGATTTAGCAAAGGCCGAGTACTGCAACGGTACTATTGGCGGTAACAGAGAAGACGAACCTAACAGGAGAAACTTTGGGTCTATGAAAAAAAGACCAACGCAAGGATGGAAGGAGTACTTCGAACTTCTGCAATAAAAACAATCAGCCATGTTTGAATTTGAAGATTGGAAAATATTTTAAGTGAATTCAATATTGAGAAGAGAAGGAAGTCACGCTATGGAGGGGAAGATGAATTGGGGATCAGCAGGAATATATATTATTATATAATGCTGAAATGATTTCTTTTTTTCTTTTGCTTTGTTCTATATTTATTTAGTGGAAGACGTTCACCATGGTCCATTTGCATTTGCAACTTTTATCATCCCATTTTCTAGAAGTTATGAGACTACGTAAGTTTTCGCAGGCTTAATCCTTTTCTTTTTTCTGAGCAGCTTCCTAGAGAATTACATTCATGTGTAATACCAGATGATTTTTTTATTTGACAGAAAATTATGATATGAATCTAGCATGTTTAATAAGAGATAATAAATATGGTACGTTTAATATACATACATATTAAATTTATGTTTAAAATTTTAATACATCTAATTTTTATCATGTTCACGTTTATACAATTTATAAGAAGAAAATATAAGAAACAATGCATCTAAGCAAATTATCAAAACATTCATTGTGACAATAGAAAATTAAAAGCCCCTCAAATGAGCATAAAGAAGTTTGAAGTCTCGACATTTCTGATTTCTTTATACATACATACTTACATATATAAATATATACATATATATATATATATAACCATGTTAAAAATGCCATCCTTGCTTTTTGTATGTATATATTTTTCTCCATATCCACTCCACTCTTCCTATTTTCTTTGTATATTATCAGATCTCTAATAGGTCCACTTAACCTTTGTTTAGATTTCAAATTCAAACATAATACCAAACAAATTATAAGCGGAATACAAATTTCTAAATCAATAAAAAAAATACTACATACATGGATATTGTTAATAATTTGTTAAAAGCAAGCTTGTCAATTTTGACCCGAACCTAAAAAATCGATCAATTAACTCGATCCAATCCAATTTGACTAGAAAAAAGTCAACAACCTGAAACTGACTAACCTGAATCCAAAAATGACCTGAATCTGAAATAACCTGAATCTAGAATGACTTGAACTCGAAATGACCTAAACCCGCATTGACCCAAACCTGAAATAACCCGAATCCAAAATGACCCGAACCCGAAATGACCCAAACAATTAATCCGAAATAATCCAAAACTAAATTAAGTATCATTTTATATCAAAGACATTAAGTTCTTACAAATAATACTTATTACATAACTTATTAATTTATTTTATTATTTTATTTCATAACTTATAATTATATTGGATTGTGATAAAGTATGCAAATACCATTTGGTATGCATAAATTGATTATGTTCCTATTTTATTCTCTTATCTTTATGTAAAATAATGCAATAATTATACATGTACCTATTATAATAATTTTTAATATTTGATTAATTTAAATGTTTTAAATTGTTATTGTAAAAAAAAGCATTTCTGTTGTCTCATTTATAACTTGTAAAAATATTGGTTGGTAAAACTTTATATAACCATCATTGTTTTATTTATAATTTTTTTACTTCTTAATTGGGTATGATAAGCGTGTTCCTAATTATCATTGTTAAAAATTGAAAATGTTTTTATTTTTTTGGCCAGAACCTGAATAAGGGAATTAAAAAAAATTTAAATTGTAATCAATTGAAAATTCAATATTTAACCAAGTGAATGTTAAAAAAAAAAACTCATGTATGATTTTTCAAGATGTTTGGAATTGACTACTCAATTCAATAATCCCTGAAAATTCAATACCGAAACATATTGATATACTCTGTCATCTTTCTATTTATAAACATAGAAAATTTGCAATAAAAGAAATAAGTCATAAACTTGTTGTTCGAATCAAAATATAAGACCAAAATTTCATGTAAAATTTTCAAATATACCTTGCAAAAAGATCTTTTTAGCAACCAAATATTTGGGAGGGCTATTTTAAGAACATTTCTACTTCCATTGTTGCAACTCAAAATACTATATGATTTTAATAGTAGATAAAACTATATTTAATGAAAAGAAATAAAAAAGCATCTCTGTATTGGTAAGGACAATGGGTTAATGGGTTAACTTTTATTGATTTTATAAAGTTTAATTGGGTTGAAATTGAGTTTGGATAATGGGTTAATGGGTTAACCTTTATTGGCTTATTGGATATTAGGTTAGTTTGGTTAAAATTTTATTAGGCAACAACCTCATTTTAGCCGTAATTTGATTTTTTTTTTTATGACCTTTTAAATGATAATACTTGTTAAAAAATTTGTTAGTGATATTTACTAAATAAATAAATAGCACAAATTTTGATAGTAATATTTACTAAAAAATTGTTAAACGATAATAATTATTTAAGAAAAATTGATACTTGAATTTGAAAAATAACTCAATTATAAGAAAATCCAAAAATTAAGTCAGAAATATATTTATTTTCTTAAAAATTAAAATATATATTTAAAATATTTTTATTTTTATATTTCAATAAAATTTTAATTAAATATGACTCAAGCAAATAATTTATTTAAATTTGATCTGATTTAATTTTAAAATTGATAAATTAACACAAATGATCTGAAATTGTGTAAATCTAATATCAAACTTGATTGACCCAAACTCAGACTCGATGAATCCAATTGTTAAACCTAATTAACTCAAATCCAAATCCAAAATGACTTGAACCTAATTTAACCCGAGTGTTAAGCCTGATTGACTCGAATCTAGAATGACCCAAACTGATTAACCCGAACGTTAAACCCGATTGACCCGAACTCGAAAAGAGCTAAAATCGAAATGACTCAAACGCAAAACGACCTAAATTTGAAATAACCCAAACCAAGAATGACTCGAAACTGAAATGATCCGAACCCAAAATGACCTAAACCCAAAAATAACCCAAAAATTTTAAAACTCAAAATAATTCAATTTGAAATGACCCAACTCGAAACCAATCCGACCTGTCAAATTGATAGGTCTGGTTATAAGCATGTATATAATAGGATGAAAAAAATGTTAATTAGTTACTAATTTAATAAGAAAGGTAATTTTTTTGGCTATATTTACTATGTATGACTTTTACACTGGCCTTTTGATTAGAAAAAAAATTACATATATCAATGCACTCATTTCACACTTTTGTATAATATATAAGTTTTCAAAATTTTATAATAATCCATAAAAAGTTATTAGTTTTCAATTAAGTCTCTAGAGTAAAAAGTGAGTGAAATGAAAGTATTAAATGGGCATATGTAGTACTTTCCTTTTAATTAGAAAAATAAGTGTTATATACATATATTCTCATACATTAATTTCAAATACTTGCACATGTTGGGAATCTAATTCATGATAAAGTTCAGTCTCATGCATAAGTAGCATTTAAAAAAAAAAACAAAATAACATAAGGTAAGCAACAGAAACAATTAAATACATAAAAGTTAGACTTCCCTATGGATCTCTTAAGCAGGGTCTTACATGTGGTAAACATAATTGAATTAAATCAAAACTTAAACAATCATATGATTAGAGATTACTTTACTCAAAGATATTATAATCTTGAGTTTTTGTAGATCTAAAAGATCCCTTAAAACTGGAGGCCAGACTCCCTGAGAGGTAATCTGAAATCACGAGCAACACAATTGTATTGCCTCTAACAGTGATTCACACAAACAATAGTTAAAATCTTCAGTAGGTTGGATGGTTCCTTAATACTAGCCAGAAGGCTTCTCAAGCCTTAACCAAAAGATGATATAGCCTGTTTAGATCTAAAGTGATTTGTAACTCAACACATGTTGTGTTAAAAAGAGGAAGGAAACAGTTCTATAGAGATATAGCTTGTTAAATGCATATGCTAGTAAACTAGTCCAAAAATCTTATTTTTGATCTTGAATAATTTCTTTAGGATAGAAAACTAGTTTTCTACTTTCGTTGTGATTAAAAACACTTTAAAACCATTTGAAATGCAAATTGGTGCAATCTTGGCTTAGGGATGGTGTTTTGCGTTATCATCTTTTAAGAGTTCTAGGATTCTTGCCTAGGGTTTTCTAATAGCCATTTATATTCTAAAAAAGTCTTAATGATGTTTTTATAAACATCTTGGACTAGGTTTAGCTATTTAATGAATGAACCATACTTATAAAAATCAACCCTCTGGATGCCGCCACTTTAGAGTGTTTGTTGGAGTCTAATTAAAACTGTTTTAATTAGCTTATCTAAGATTGGGCCTAGATAGTAACTTTTTACTATTTTAGCCTAACACTGAACCAATGATGGCTATTCCATGCGTCTAGGCCAATATCAAGTCCAACTTGGTGTAGTTCACACCTAGGCTCTCTCAACTTGATAATTAAGGCTTTTGGCCTAATCCTATTTTACATGTTGGATAATTTAATTCATAATTATATTTCTAACCCAAGTAAAATAATTTTAACTTCATTGTAAATAATATCAAATAATTAAATAATTAAAAGATAATTTACTTTGCCAAAGACAATTATTGGCCTGATATAATGATATCCCTAATAACATGTCTACAAGTAAACATTATCTTAATAAGACATTCTTATCTTTATTACCATATTAGAGCATCTCTAATTAGATTTTATAAATCTAATTTGTCTTAAATTATTACTAACTGAATTTATTCAATTAAGTCATCCTTAATTTTATCTTTTATTCAATTAAGTCTAATTTAATTGAACACCATATTTGACTTGATAATTTTTTCTTATTTTGTGTGACCCATTAAGTTCCCAACATGTTGGAAATGAACATAAATATTAATCTATGCTTTTACATATAACTTACTATTTTTAGACATAGATCATGAGCGAGGTCTAACAACCTATCATGACCACCTAACTGTTAATAGAATGAAGTGTGACTTCTTCAAAACCCTTCAAGAACTAATACGATGATCCTTTCACCAGATATCACAAATTGAGGATAAACATGGTGCAATGTCAACCTAAAACCCAATCCATGTCAGTTCTTGGGACTCACAGTTAATGATCATGAATCTATGAGTAGAGGTGGCAAAATAAACCTGAACCTGAAAACCCGCTCGAAAGAAACTTGAGTTCAAACCCAAACTGAACTCGATTTAACCAAAAAGTCAATGGCCCAAATCTAAGAGAGCCCAAACCTGAAATGGCTCGAACCCGAGAAAACCCAAACCCAAAATGATCTAAATCCGAAAGAATCTGAACCTAAGCCCGACCTGAACCCAAACCCAAATTTAATACTAAAAATAAATATGAAAAAATTATAATTAAATAATTTTTATAAATCAAAAACTTTAATTATGAATTTTATTTTAATATTCTTTTAATAATTTAATTAAAAATTAAAAACTTAATTTATATTTTAAATATAATTCAATTTGTTAATGGGTTAGGCCGGACAGTGGCCCGAATTTTTTTAAAAGCCTAAGCCCAAGCGTTTATTTAATGTGTCCAAACCATAATTACTATTTATCACATTAAAGAGTATTTTTTATTAATATTATATATTTTATAATTAAATTTAAATAAAATATATTAATTCAAAATCGTTGTTTTGAGCCGGGTCGGGCTAGTTTGATATAAAAATATTAGAACCTGAGTCCAGGCCTAATTGGGCTTGGTGGATAGCCCGACCCTTAAACAGATCCGTGTAAATAAAATATTAATTTATTAAAAAGTAAATCATATCATGAGCTTTGAAAATATTGTCAATAAAGTATATTATCCATTTATCATATTTTCTTTAATTTTATAAGTTAAACTCACTAACTATTGAGATTTTATATGTGTTAATAGTAAAATTTTAAATACTTCTTTGAATACTATTATTATTATTATTATTATTATTTTAAGTAATAGTAATTAGAATATGATAATAGTATAACAAAGTAATAAGATAAATTAAAAAAATATAAAAGCCGTAATAGATAATAATACATCAAAAATGAATTAAATACTAAATATTAAATATTAATACCATATATAATTGAATCAAATATTAAAAATTTAATTTATATTTCATAAATGATTAAACCTGCTCTTGGGTCGGGCCAAGCTGCAGCTCGAATTTTTTTAAAATCCTAAGCCTAGGCTTATATTTAACGTGCCTAAACCCGCCTATTTAAGCTAGAATTACTGTTCATCATATTAAAATTTTTTTTATTAATATTTATATATTTTATAAATAAATTTAAATAAAATATATATTATTTTAATTTAAAATTACTATTCCGACAGGGTTTAGCTAGTTTAAAACAAAAACATGAAAACCCAAGCCCAGGCCCAATTGGGTCAGGTGGGTAACTCGACCCTTGAACAGGTCTATATATGATAAAATAATAATTTATCAAAAAGTAAATCATATCATGAGCTTTAAAACCATTGTCAATCAAGTATATTATTGACTTATCAATTTTTTTTAAATTTAATTAGTTAAACTAATTAACTATTGAGAGTTTATATATTTTAATAGTAAAATTTTAAATACTTCTTTGAATAATAATAATAATAATTATTATTATTATTATTATTTCAAGTAATGATAATTAGAATTTGATAATAGTATAACAAAGTAATTAGATAAATTAAAAAATATGGATGTCATAATAGATGATACCATATAAAAAATAAATCAAATAATTAAAAACTTAATTTATTTTTTATACGTGATTAAACCTACTCATGGGTTAGGCCAAGCCGTAACACTAATTTTTAAAATTTTAAGTCCATGCCCTTATTTAATGTGCCTAGACCCGCTTGTTCAAGCTAAAATTGCTGTTCATCACATTAAAGAATATTTTTTATTAATATTTATATATTTTATAATTAAATTTAAATAAAATATACATTATTTTAATTTAAAATCACTGTTCCGAGTTAGGTTAGGCTAGTCTAAAATAAAAATATAAGAACGCAAGCCTAAGCCTAATTGGGCCAAGTGAGTAGCTCAATCCTTAAGCAGGTTTATATATGATAAAATAATAATTCATCGAAAAGTAAATCATATTATGAGCTTTGAAAAGGATTATCAATAAAGTATATCATCTATTTATCACTTTTTTTTAAAAAAAATTTAATTAGTTAAACTCATTAAATATTATGAGTTTAGGCATGTTAGTAGTAAAATTTTAAATATTTTTTTGATTATTATTATTATTATTATTATTATTATTATTATTATTATTATTATTATTTCAAGTGATGATAATTAGGGTATGATAATAATATAATAAAGTAATAAAATAAATTAAAAAAATATGGAAGCCATAATAAATAATACCATATCAAAATAAAAAAAATCACATGTTAGACAATAACTAGACCTACCCATGGGCCAGACAGCCTGCCCAACACAATAGGCCCGGCACGATCAGGCCCAGATCTTAGATTTTAAGTTTCAAGCATGCTCAACCTGAAATAATACATTTTTTAAAAAAATAATATATTTTTATTTAAATTTAATTATAAAATATATAAATATTAATATAAAATAACTTTTTAATATTATGAACAATGATTTATTGACCAGGCCAAATTCGGTTCTGAACTTAGAATTCAAAATTTTTTTGGGTAGCGGCTAGGCTCATAGAACTGAACTAAGATTTTGTTGGGCTAGACCAAGCCGGACCAAATTTAGGCATGGGCTTAGAATTCAAAATTACGTAAAAGTGATTAGATTTAATATAAAATAAAAAATGATGTAAAATAAACTCAAACCAGAACCTGAATAGACTCGAACGGCAATTGGCCCGAACCCGGACCAGCCCGAACTTGAAAAAACCTGAACCCAAAATGACCTGACCTAAACCCGTCTGCACCTGCCCAATTGCCACCTCTATCTATGAGGAACTATTCCTTATTCATTATGCTATACCAGAAACTTTAATCCAATTAACCACAATAAAAATCAATTAAGATATGTTTCCAGTGTCACTTGGAGTGGTAAATTATCTCTGGATCACTCATTCATCCTCCATATGCTTCATGTCATGCCTTACCCTCCCTTAAGTATCCATCCATTATGAACCCATTTCAAATAAATCTAAGTATGACATTTCACATACAAGATGGTTTGTTATCTCAAGTCTAAGGGCTATTATACATGATTGGCACATGAGAATATTTTTCATAGACACTTAGTTACTTATACCAAATGGATTTCTCATTTGGGCCATTCAGTGAACTTGTTTCATAAAGCAAGCACTTATATGTTATCTTTAAGTATCTCATATACTTCAGCTTTTATGGGATCAAAGAGTTGCATACATTGAATGCATGGAGGTTTAGCATATACTAGTCTTTGTGCATTATCAATGCCTGTCTTGACGATACAATAACTACGAACATTTTTAAAAACATGGCTTTGATGCATAAGGATCTTATTGTCACAGTGGTTTACTATCTTTGGAAGGCCGTTGTGTTTCATGAGTTTCGTCCAATTAATGTTGGCATGAGTGTCAAACATGCCACTAACATGAAGAAAAACCTTTATTACTTTAATTTAGCAACATGTATATAGTCAATTAACTATGTATCCCATGTCCAATGTGATTGGTTCAAAGGCATACACTAGCAACACAATATATTTATTTATGTTTTTAAATTTCTATCACTACCTATAAGAATTTTAATACTTTTCAATTAAGTCTCTAGAATAAGGTATGAGTAAAATAATAGCATGTTTGGTCCACATGCACAGCTATTCTATTATTGGACTATTTGTCGCGCTATAGTGGCACGAACATTTGGTTCGAGGAATGAGGATTCCATGGAATAACTAATTTCGGCTTGTTCCTCAAATTCCTAGAATAGCTATTTTGCAACTCTCCCACTAAATAGCTATTCTAGATGAATACAAAATTATTCTAAGGGTTTCAAATTCCTTTGTCATATATTCAAATCTCATAGTATTTCATTTTATTAAACTAACTACTGTTGTAATTATTTCATTCTATTAGAGCTCTATCCCTATAGAATAACTATTTTATTATAATCTTATTTTATTCTTATGATGCAAGCGTACCTTAAATGTATTAAATGACTGCAAGTAACGAAGTTCTCTTAAGTATGAGTAGCTTATACACATATAATATACTCAATTTTCTCACTCACATAGCATATAAGTTTTCAAACTTTTAAATTATAAAAAAGAAGTTTTAAAACATTTACTATAACTATAAACATTTTAATACTTTTCATTTAAATCCTTAAGATAAGATGTAGTAGAAAATGAGTGTCTTAGATGAGTTCAGGGTAACATTACCCTTTTGATAAAAAAAAAAAAAGAACTATAAACGCTCATCTAATACATTTCTTTCATAACATAATATACAAATTTTAGTGCTTTTCACTTAAATGTTTTAAATAATAAAAAAGTATATGAAATAATGCATGTTGTAATGTCCATGTTTCTTTATTTGTGAACTTGACTTTTCTTGGTAAATGGAACACCCATGAAAAGAGCTCACCTAACTGTATTACACCTATAATTCTTTATTGTTTTTGTCTTTTTGGTGGAAAATTTCTCAATTTTCCTATCATATCAACTCCATTAAAAAGATCAATATTAATAATTAATTAAGAAAGTTGCATGCACCGATCGAAGAAAATTCAAGAGCCAATAATTTTCATTTCCAGAAATTTCAATTGGCATTATAATTATGTGAGTCTTCTAATAATCCTAATCGACTTTGGCCACCAAAAGTACGCAAATTGACAGAGTCATGGGTTGAATCAATTGGTTCCTTATAAGTCGAATTCATTTTAGCATGTATAGAAGTCTAAGTTGTCACCACCTTTCTGGTTTCTAAGATAAAGGATTACAAGCTAATTATAAGAAAAAGGCAAGTCTTACACCATCCGCAAATACAACATAGACAGCTAAGATATTCCAATATATAATGCTAAACAATCACCAATTGAATCAACTTTTATTTTTGTTTTAGGGTCTAAACTTGTGCATGAGTCGATAGTTATTCATTTGATTTAATATATTTGATGGTTCGATTTGATTTAGATCATATTTAATATAGAATGTTTTTTATTTGAATCAATTTATTTTAATTCAGATTATTATTTAATGAATAAAAATATATTTTTATTTAAATTTAATTATAATTTATAAATATAAAATATATAAATTATTTTTAATATTTTAATATATTTTAAATAATAAAATGGACTTTTCAAGTTTAACTAGTTGAACCTTGAACAACAAATTTTTTATTGTCCGAATTTGATTTGATCTGACTCAATTCTTGAATAACTAATTCATTTGCATTCTTGTCTCTAATTATTGATTTTTTCTTAATGAAAATAAATAATTTAAATATATTAATATCTGATTTTATGGTAAATGCATGTATATTGTTACTTAAACAAATTGAAAATAAATGAATAATTCGAAACTTTATAAGACCGACTAATATTAAGTGAATGATGAAGAATGTCCAAATTAATATATATTTATATATATATATATTTAATTATTTATTTACATACAGCGAAGAAGCCTGGGCCTTTGTAAAATGCAACAATTAGTTGTAAATAAAATTTCAGTCCTATTTATGAATAGAATCAAAGGCAATTTTCGTCATTCTTCCCTTCTTCCACCTATGCTAATTTATCAATTCGTCAAAGGAAGAAAACAAAAGCAGACATTTTTAAACATTTCCTAATTAACATAACCATATTTCTGATGATCCAAGTTATCCGAGAAATCTGCTAGATTTTAGAAGACAAGGAAGAAAATGACTAAAGCTAGTTATCTTGATTGACTAGGGACTGAGCTCCATAATCACAAGCTCGGGATTATTTGTTCTGCATCCTCAATTTCTAGCAATTGCAGAGTGATTCAATCATCGCGGGACTTTCCAATCCATTTTCACGGATACTATTTGCTGCAATATTGGCCTAAGTTCTTAGACCAGGCGGTAACATTTGACCTTTCAAAAAGGGGTCGATGGTCACGGTGTAGCGCAAGCCATATATATTGCTTAATTTGGCATTCTCTAGTGACGAACACAACGTAGTCCCTATACATTGGAATGTTAGTATCATGGATTGAAATTATGGTCGCCGCATATGTTTGGTCACATTCCGTTATTTACTATTACAAATATAATAATAATATCGCGATATATCAATGATCAATATAATGACAAAGAGCTAAGGCTTCAAAATAACGACAATATCTACGGTGCTACCGTTAATTAAATTCCTCAGTAATACCGCTGCTCTAGTGGATCAAATCAGCATCTTTTCGAGCCATCTGATAATGAACATGTAAAAGGCTTGTTTACCCTCAAGAGTCACTTCCTTTTCCGCCTTGCAAAAATGGAGCCTAACTAGGTAGTTGAAGCCAAAATCAAGAGGAAAATACCATGTCAGACACTAATTTAGGTTAATTTGTGGATTCGGACCCTTTGAAAGCGAGGTTCTGAAGATGATTGAAGGAGCGTTATGGGTATCTTAGGTGCGTGTATTTGATTGAAAAGTTAGATCCATAAGGTGTTAACTGCTTATGAACACCCAAAGATATAATCCAAAATCTTGATGCATGCCATGTTCGAAACATTCCAATATAATCTATATTAATTAGCCACGATTCATTCACCAACATTTAACCTGTAAGCAGTTTTGAAAGCAGTATATTGTCACCAAGATCAATAAAAGTTTGGCTGTTAAACTAAGAATACATCGTTTCCTCGTTGCCTTGTGTACATATGATTGATTTGGCATAGAAACAACTTCAATGCCACTCACAATGGCATAAGACATTGGTGATGCAGAAAAGACTAACTTCTGGCCATTCAAGATGGGAATAATAAATTGTTTAATCAAGCAGCTTAAATAGCGATGGTAACGATCGTTAATTTTTAGTTTTAACTTTTTCTGTCACTAATAGAGGCCCTTTTAAACTTTTTATGGTTTTAAAAGAGTTTGTATTTGATACAATATCAGTGTATAAGTTTATACATTGATAGTAAATATTAAAATAATAAGTCTTTCATAAATTAATAAAAAATTTTAAAAATAGAAAAAATAATTACAAATAATTTTAAAATTTAAGAGATGGTAGCATATGATTCACTGTTAGTATATAAATATATACACAGATAATGCATGAAATATAAATTCATTTTAAATGCACTTTACATAATCAATTGAAAATACATTAAAATTTAGTTCGGTCCTCAAAATTTTTTCAATTTGTCTTCATTTATAGAATTTATTTTATATAATAATTTTTAGTTTAAACAAACTCATTATTATTAGCTTAATTCTTTTTATTTACCTTTTCAATCAATTAGTAGATACATTTACATTAACTATTGTGTTAATATTTTTCATACTATGCTCGCAACAAAAAAAATAACTAAAAAAAGTTAAACCATTACAATATCTAATATGAATTGTGCATTTAATTTAAATGCTTTTTTCTAAACATATATAATCATATGATTACCTTTTATAATATGAAATAATTTTATACATATTTTAATTATACAATAGATTTTTTATATTGAGATTTTATTTTTTATTAAATTTTTTTCATATGTAATAAGAATTATAATATTTAAAACTAAAAATAATTATTTCATTTTAAAGAATTTACATATTATTAGCAAATTTAATATGTTATATTAAATTTAATATTTTTATACAAAGGTTGTCGTCAATTGAATCAGGCTAAGCTCCCATAGCAAAAAAATTTACTTGTTGAAAAGCTAACCTGATTTGAGCTTATGAATAATCCTATCTTTGGATAGGGTTATTTCATAAACATTTTTATTTTTATTCAAATCTTTATATGTATATCCTAGTCTTGTTCATCAGTCGTCTCAATTGAAGTGTAAATGATTGGCAATTTATAGCAATTAAACTCACTAGTGAAAACTTCTAACAATACATCTGTAATTGCAATTTAAATCAATATAAAAAAAAACTATCAAATAGGCATTGAAGTTTTTGAAGAAAATGTAGCCATTACCGGTAACAGAAAGAAGGAAATGGTTACATTAAAGCCAGAGAATTTAGCCGTTTAGACATAGAAGCATAGAAGTTTTGAAACAAGTGAGACTGAGAAAATTATAAATGAATTTATATCGAAAAAATTGGGGCAATGATGTAAGAGACCTGGGTGACAGGATTGTCTCGAATATCGAAGAAAGCTGTTGAGGCAAATGAAGAGGCTTTCAAATAAGGGGCAGAGAATTCGAACCTTACATCACTGTTCTGGTTTCGACCACTTCTGATGCTATTGTACTTGGTGATGAACCACGGTTGACGAGCATCGGATTTAAATAGAGATCATAATGTGATGTTTAGATCATATTTTTATAATTTTAATTTTTTTTATCATCAATATTATTTATCGTAATTGATTTTAATAATATTTATTATGTTTAACCCTGCTATATGCAATATAATAAAACATATGTCCATGACTGAAATTTAAATCGTGTCGAGGACAACATAATCCGCAAGAGAGCAAGGAGCAGGGTTTGTTTCTGGCTACGGTGGGGGAGAATAGAAGATTGAGAGATCCCAGGCTAACGCAAGGATGGTTGCAATACGAATACTATGTTGTGTTTTAGCCCAACATTTAACCAAGCCCGTGAGGCCCCTAACGACAATGTGCTAATAGTTGGCCGAAGGAAATAACGACAACAGCCCATAATTTTATCACACAGGACAAGCGAATAGAATAGTAATTGGGGACGACCAACAGTATCGAGATTGTTAGGACACAGGTATATCCTACGTGAGGTAAGAAAAGAGACGCCTGGAATACCTTACATCATCCTTTTCCTTGTTGTTCTCTTAACTTTCTACTCTCTCCCAACATTTAACCAAGCCCGTGAGGCCCCCAACATTTAACCAAGCCCGTGAGGCCCCCAACGACAATGTGCTAATAGTGGGCCGAAGGAAATAACGACAACAGCCCATAATTTTATCACACAGGACAAGTGAATAGAATAATACTTGGGGACGACCAACAGTATCGAGATTGTTAGGACACAGGTATATCCTACGTGAGGTAAGAAACGAGACGCCTAGAATACCTTTCATCATCTTTTTCCTTGTTGCTCTCTTAACTTTCTACTCTCTCCGTTCCTTCTTAGATGTTTTACTGGCTTAAGCGGTGGAACGCACCTAATTAACCACTTCCGGCACCCTCTTGACCTTATTTTTTTTTGCTTAAAAGTCCTGCTCTACATTATCTAGTTCACCAAGCCATCCAACCGCAAGTCTCTCAAACCTAAGGAAACCATCATCAATTGGTGCCCATGTGGGAATCGAACCAAAAGCAATGTCACAAGCTGATCTTTATTTTTTGTATATATTTTGTTCTCCATACTAAACGATATTAAAAATGCCATCCATACTTTTTAAATATATATTTGTTTTCTTCATACCCACTGCAGTCTTCCTATTTTCTTAGTATATTATCTGATCCGCAATAGGACTTCAACTTTTCTTTATGCTGATTTGAGGTGCTTTTAACTTTTTAATATGGCAAGAATAGATTTCGAGAATTTGAGTATATGCAATTGTTTTATTTAATTGTGGAATATGAAAATGACAAAAATTATTAAATTTATCAAAATGATAAATACAAGCATGATAATGTATTAAATGTATTGTTTTAATCATATTTAAACTTATTATGCCGTGTTTTTACACTACTTTCATACTTTTTGTTAAATGCGTATTGTACTTTTTTGTGTGTTTGGTATTGCATATGCGTGTAATTTCCTAAGAAGCTGCACCAGAGAAAAGGAAAAGATTATGCCTGTAAAAACATACATAATCTATTCAAAGTTATATTTTTATAAATAAATGATAAATAATATTATATATTTAAATATACGATGTCGTGTCTTATACTACATTCATAGTTTTTAAACGTGTTAAATTCGTGTGGTACTTTTCGTATGTTTGGTAATGTATATATGTGTAATTTCCAAGAAGCTGCCCCAGGACGAAGAAAAAGATTATGCCTGCAAAAGTCTTATCGACTTCCTGGCAATGGGATGATAAAAATAGCATTAGAAAATGGACCCTGGTACACGTCTTCCACACAAATAAATAAAATAAATAAATAAAGCATAGAAAATCGAAATCATTTCAGCATATGCAATTATATATTCTTGCTGATTCTATTTCTTCATTCCCTCCATAGCATGATTGTCATCTCTCCCACTTTTGACTAAGGTCAATGGCAGATTTTTAATTAAAATTTTGAAGGTCAAAATATATTTTATTTATTACATTTTATACACTTAAAAAATATATATAATTTTAATGCTTTTATATGCAAAAAATAAAAGTGGGTGGTGGTAGACTAACATAAACGCAATATTTTATTTAGTCTTTTTGTGAGAATAATAAGTAATTAGTCAAATTTAAATAAATTAAAATGTCTTATTATGTATTATATATATATATATATTATAAAGTTGAAAATTTTTTATTCCTTAAATAATTCGGTGCAGTTTAAAATGTACTCGTTTTTTAAACATGTGCATCTGCACATGAACTATTTACTACTATAATTAAGTATTTACTATTATTTTGTCAATAGTTTACCATTATTTTATTCATTACAATATGTTATCAATTTATTTATCATGTTAATTCATAATTTATTAATATGTTATTAACAATTAGTATTATGCTATCAACTTATCAGGTATTTATTAAAATATTTTCTAAAATCTAATAGACGTTATTAATTAGTTACTACATGTTATTAATTTTTTACTTTTATTTTAATCATCATGTATTAATTACTTGAAACTTTTTACTATTAATTTTTTAATAAAGTTTTCATATAGATACATTCACTATTATGATTGAATTATAAATATTTATAGATATTAATTGCAGAAATATTATATAACTTTCTTACGTTTTCAGTGACATTGATATAAAAAAATCATTAACCTTAAAATGTTTTACTTATTTCATGATATTTATCCATAATTTCGAAACTTAATGTATATTTGTAAGAAAATTATATACATATTCATCAATTGAAGATTACCGAAATATAAGATAATTATTAAAATAACAAATAGTTCTCTCACTTTAAAATACATTAACTTGCAAAATTAAGATCACTTTTGATAATTTTGGATTTTTTATCTAGTAATCATACAGATACATATACATTGTTAATAACTTTTATAAAAAAAACTATAAAAAAAATTTAGTAAGTCAGTGTTAGTAAGTTAGTAGATGTATAGTTACAGAACTTTAGATAGTTTCATAATTTTTTAATAACTTTGATATGCTAAATAAGTGATCTCCAAATATTTTAACTTTCTATTCATTACTTATAACTATTTCAAAATATATAATTATTTTTATAACTTTTATATAATAGTCAGTAATATGAAAATACTTCATCAATAACTATGAAAAGTAAGAATAAAATTTAATAACTTAAGGTTATTAACATAGTATATAAGAGTTACTAATATATTAATTAAATAGCTTTATAGTTTTTTTTTTTCAATAATTTTAGTTTGAAATATCAATAATCTCAAATTATTTCATATTTTTTATAATATTCATTTATTATTTAGTAATCTTATACGTTTTTATTATAAATATTATAAAAATTGAGTAATATAAGATTACTAAAATTGGATACATATTTACTAAAATAACTTATACTTTACAACTTTTCATCATATTAATTTACAAAATGAGTAACTTTAAAATACATGATTATTTTTCTTTCTTTTATCTACTATTTAGTAACAACGAGAGTATTTTTAAAATTCAACGACCTAATGTTACTAAAATAGTAATTAGAAGGTAGAAAATATCATAAATTTCTAGCTTTTTTTAGTAATCTTTGTTTGTAAAATTAGTAGCCTCAAAATATTCTTTTATTCTAATAACATTTACCTAATATTTAATTATCTCAAACTTGTTTAACATAATACAACAATTGAGATAGCTAAATGTACCAAAACTAATTCAATAATGCATAATAATGTGGTTACGGTATCCCTAAATACAAATATACAAGAGTATTTTTAATTAAAAGACAAATTTATATTATTTTAAATTAATGTTTTTTAAAACTATAAACTTTATTCTTATAAAAAATCTCTTAAATACCCAATATTTCAAAACGAAGAAAGAAGAAATAACAATATAATAAAATTAATTAACTTAAGTTCACTATTGATACACATATTAGTAATAATAAAAGTGAAATATTTGAATAAAAATTGAGGAATAAATAAAAAAATTGATGCCTATGTGTTTATTTAAACATAAGAAAATTAAGTTCTTGATATAAGAATTAAGAGAATATCAGTATTAGATTTTTCATTCAAATCAAATCATATTATATCTTGTAAAATAAAGATTCATTTAAACATTATATTTGTTTAATGGTTTAATTGTGAGTTGAGCTTCTAAATTGACATAACCATTAAACTTAAAATTAAAACCAAATTTTGGTGTTATAAAAATGATATTTTTAATTAAAAATATAAAATTTATTTATTTTCTATTAATAACTTGTAAATTTTTGCAGTTATAATTACAAAAATTTATGATTGTGTTACTAATTATTTACAATTATGCTATCAATTGTTTACTATTACTATTTGCTATCATATTATTCATCATTTACTAGTATGTTAATAATAGTTAAGTATTATATTATAATTCATTTACTACTATGTTTTTGATCATATATAACTACGTTAATAATCTTTTATTACTATTATATTCATCATTTATTAATTACTTAAAAGTTTTTACAAACAATTTTATTTAGTAAAATTTTTATTCGAGAACTAATCAACTTATTGTTGCACTATGTGTGAATTTACTAAAATATTATGTTGTTTAATAACTATCAATAACTTTGGTATGCAAAATTAGTAACATAATATGTTACCTTTTCTTAGCTTTTATCTATCATATAAAATTTTATTACTTTTTTTTAGAAACAATACTAAAGAAATTTATCAATTTATAAGGTCATTGAAATAAAAGATTATCAATTATTAAAATAATGATAGTTCGAAAACTTTTTTTAATATCTTTGTAGGCAAATTATTTTTGATAATTTGAATCTATTATATAGTAATAATGGAAATACATGTCGTTTGTCAATAACATCTATGAAAAATATGAGAAAATTTAGTAACTTAATTTTATTCAACTTTTGATAATTTATTTTTTTTTGGTAATTTTGATATGTTGAATTAGTAATTATAAAGTACTTAAATTATTTTTGTAATTTACAACTCACCTTAGAATGTAAAATTATTATCATAACTTCTATATACTATGAGAGTATATCGTCAATAACTTCTATAGATATCAAATATTTAGTTACTAAAATAACATACATTTTTGTAATATGTCAACAACTTTAATTTAAAAATCAGTATCCTCAAGATGCGTAAATATTTTCTTTACCATTTATCTACTATTTAATAATTATCGATATACTTTATTAATATTTTTATGAAAAACTTGAGCAAATTAAATAAAAGTTTATTATGAAATATAGTAAATGTAGACCTGTATCTAGATCTATCCAAGGCTAGGCTTCACTTTTTATTTTTCGGACCGACCTAACCTGAAATAGTATTTTTTGATTAAAATAATATATTTTTATTTAAATTCAATTATAAAATATAAAATATTAATATAAAAATAAATTTTTAATAAAATGAATAGTGATTTAAGCCTGAATTGGTTGGTTGAGCTGGGCTAAAATTAGGCATGAGATTAAAATTTAAAATTTTTTGGAACCACGACCCGATAAACATTTATAGTTTTATCATATATATTTATATTTTATTCAATAACTTTGGTTTTCACAATTAGTTACCTTAAAATTTTTCCTAAGATTTATCTATTATGTTGTAGTTTCAAACATGTTTAAAACTATGTAATAATTGAAAAAGTTAAATGTAATGAAAACTATACTCATTCAATAATACACAATAATTTTGGTTACCAAATTTCTTACTAAGAATAAGCACAGGAGCATTTTTAATTAAAATACATTAATGTGCATTCTTCGAGACTAATATTTTTTTAAAACTATTGACTTTGTTCTTATAAAGGTATCTTACATACAAAATATTTTAAAAGAAGAAACGAGAAATAATATCATGAAAATTAATTGTTTTGTTCAAAATATAACGTAATTAATTTAAGACTTATAAGTCATTTGTACACATTAAATAAGATAATAATGTTCATTTTTTTGTACATCTGTATATATCTAAAATTTGTAAATCATAAAAGGAAAGAATTTAACCATATGTAGCTTTGACAAAGCAAAAAGTTGTATATGATAAATGAATTCATTTTCATAATTTTATTTAAAGATAGCATGCTTCATGCTAATGACATATATAAAATTTTTTTTACCCAATATACATATTTAATATATTGTTAGGTAAATAAAAAGACTTTGAATCGTTATTCACAATTTACAAAGTTTTTAAAATTTATAGTACTCCTTTAATTTGTAGTACCTATCTCTTCATCATTTTGGTTTAAAGTAAACTCCTATATTTTAATTAAGATAATTTAATTGTCTGTGAACTCTATTTGTAAATATTTAATTGATTTAAATTTAAATAAATTAATAAAAATTATATATCTAAATAAGACAAATTTATTAATTTAATTCATTACTTACAATTTATTAAGTTTTTGAAACTTGCACTGCTCCATTAATTTACATTAATTATTTTCTCATCATGTTAGTTTAGAGTAAATACTTTATATTTTAATTAAGATAATTTAATTTTATGTTGGTTTTATTTTTAAGTATAATGTTGATTTAAATTTAAATACATTAATAAAAACTGCATATTTAAATAGAAAAATTTATTAAATTAGCAATAAAATATAAATAATGCTTACAAAATCCAAGTCGATTAGCCCAGTCAGCTCTAAATGTCCCATTTATATTCAAAACTAAACTAATTACACCGGATGCCTGAGATTCAAGGAAAAGAAAAAAAATGATACTTTCAAAAATTTAATTTCCTTAAAATTTTATTAATTTTAATGAAGATTAATATTATATGGACTTTATTTTTAAATATTTATTAATTTAAATAAAATAAAATAAAATAATTATATTTTAAATAGGATGTCTTTGTTAATTTTAAAATTTTAAAATTATATTTATGTAATTCAATTTAATACTATTCAAATTTACATTTTAATAATAAATGATAAATAGTATTACATTAATTATATTTAAATATACGATATCGTGTCTCATACTACATTCATAGTTTTTAAACGTGTTAAATTCGTGTAGTACTTTCCGTATGTTTGGTAATGTATATATGTGTAACTTCTAAGAAGCTGCCCCAGGAAGAAGAAAAAGATTATGCCTGCAAAAGTCTTATTGACTTCTTGGAAATGGATGATAAAAAATAGCAATAGAAAATGGACGATGGTACACGTTTTCCACAAAATAAACAAAGAATAAAGCATAGAAAAAGGAAATCATTTCAGCATATATCTATATATATATAATTATATATTCTTGCTGATCTCTATTTCATCATTCCCTCCATAGCATGAACTTCATCTCTCCCACTTTTGTCTAAGGTGAATGGCATGTCTTCAATTAAAATTTTAAATGATCAAAGTATATTTTATTTATTATAATATATATACTTAAAAGAAATAATATACTTTTAATGCTTTTATATTTAAAAAATTAAAGTGAGTCATGATAAGTAGAGGTGATAAAATGAATTCGAATTTAAAAATTCGTCAAAAAAATTTGAGTTTGACTCTAAATTGAACCCGATCTGATCAAAAAGTTAATGGTACGAACCCGAAATGGCCCGAACTCTAAAGAACCCAAATCCTCAGCCAAACCTAAAAGGACCTGAACTTGAGCCTGACTCGAACCCAAACTCGAACATGAATTTAATATTAAAAATAAAAATGATAAAATTATAATTATTTTTTTATAAAGAAAAAACTTTAATTATCAATTTTATTTTAGTATTCTTTTAATAGTTTAATTAAATATTAAAAACTTAATTTATATTTTATATATGATTAAACTTGCTTATGGGTCGAGTCGGGTTACGGCCTAAATTTTTTAAAATTCCAAGACAAAGCTCTTATTTGACATGTTCAAATATGCCAGTTTAGGTCAGAATTACCATTCATCATATTAAAAAATATTTTTTATTGATATTTATATTTTATGTTAATTTAAATATAAATATATTTTATTTAATTTAAAATTATTATTCCAGGCTGGGTCGACCAAGAATAAAAATATGAAAACCCAAGCTTGGAGCCACCACCCTGCCCTTAAGCAGATCTATATATGATAAAATAATAATTTATCAAAAGGTAAGTTATATAATGAGATTTGAAAACATTTTCACTAAAGAATATAATTCATTTATCATATTTTCTTTAATTTAGTTAGTTATACACATTAAATATTGAGAGTTTTTGTATGTTAGTAGTAAAATTTTAAATGCTTCTTTGAATATTATTTTTATTTTATTGTTGTTATTTCAAGTAATGATTATTATAGTATGACAATAGCGTAATAAAATAATAAGGTAAATTCAAGAAATATGAAAGCCATAATATATAATACCATATCAAAAATGAAAAAAAAAATCATATGTCAAACTTAGATTAATAACTAGACTTTACATGAGCTTGATAGTTTGCCCAGCTTGGTAGGCCTTACCCAATCAGGCCCAGATCTCAGAATTTAGGTTTCAGATAGACTCAGCTTGAAACAATATTTTTAAATAAAATAATATATTTTTATTTAAATCTAATTATAAAATATATAAATATTAATATAAAAATAACTTTTCAATATTATAAAAAGTGATTTGTGTTTAAATGGATAGGCTGAGCCAAATTCGACCTTAAGCTTATAATTCCAAAATTTTTTCAGGCCTCGACTAGGCTGATGAATCGAACTAAGATTTCTTTTAGGCTGAGTCAGGTCAAATTCAAGTTCGGACTTAGAATTCAAAATTATATAAAAGTGATTACATTGAACATAAAATAAAATATACTTAACCTGAACTTGAACTAAACCCAAGAAGGCTCGAACCCAAATAAACTAGAACTCAAATAGGCCCGAATCTAAACAAGCCCAAATCTAAAAGAACTTAACCTAAATAGGTCCAAATGCAAATTAACTTGAACTTAAAAGAACCCAAAATGACTCAACCTGAACCCACCCAATTGCCACTTCTCGTGATAAGCTAACATAAACACAATATTTATTTATAGTCTTTTAATTAACATAATGAATAATAAGTCAAATTTAAACAAGCTAAAATTTTGTATTATGTATTATATATTTTAAAGTTTCGGCCAAACTTAAATTTAGTAATTGTTTCCTTATATAATCTATATAATATGCACCTACAAAGATGAATAAAATTTTGGGTGGTGTCTCCGAGAAGATCCGCCGCCAAGGTTCTTGTGGTCTCTTCGTTTTTCATGCAACGAATTAATGATCGCCAATAGTGTTGCGTTACATTGTTTTGCCAGGCAAAATAATAATAGGGACAAAATAAAGTTTTATTATAAAGCATAACAAATCAAAAATCAATTTAAATGAAAAAATTTTAAAAAAAAAACCATAAAAGAAACTACAACAACCTTGAAAACGTTTTACAATGTACACCAACGAAGCTTTAGAAACACCCGCGTGAAAATCATGTGAACAAAATCCAATAATGCTTTCACATCCCAAGCAGCAGCTTGCAATCATGTTTAAACGGCCGACCAAAACTGAGTACGTCAAAGAAACCACGATTACTTTTGGACCAAAGTTGAAAACAATGAAGAAAACATAGAAAAACCCCCTTTTAAGAACCAAAATAGCGATTAGCCCAGAACTAAAATCCATGAACAACTGTTTCACCTAGTCAATGCAACTTTCCTTTCACGATGTCCGCGAACGAGTTATCACAAATGTTGTTTTCAGTCATTGATAATATATTAGCTGGTTTTTAATTCATCTGCTAACCCTTAGCTGGAATTGGCAGATCACAATTGTTTCTTTATCAGTCTGATCCTCAATTGTCCTTGAAGCATACAGCAGTATAAAACTTTTCAAAGTATTCAGTTTGATCCTCAACTGCTTCTAGCCCTCTACCCCATGGCGCTAAATTCACAAATGCTATCTTTAATTACGGTCGCCTTCCCCATTCTTTTCTCTTCAGTTTCCTTAACAAATTCAGCTCCTTATACTCCTACTGATTATATACTCTTCAACTGTGGTGCTTCATCAAACACTACATCTGATGATGGCAGAAACTGGGTTGGCGATGCTGACTACGAATATTCCTCCTCTAGCTCCAAAGCCTCTTCGTTTTCATCCATAGCCTCCTATCGAAAACCCTCTGTCACTGAGGTGCCTTTCATGACAGCTCGTATTTTCCATGGCAAATTCACATATAAATTCCCCGTTTCAACTGGCCCCAAGTTTCTTCGTCTATACTTCTATCCAAATGAATACCCTGACCTTGATATAACCACCTCCTTCTTCTCCGTCACTGCTAATAATTACACTCTTTTGAGCAATTTCAGTGCCTATTTAGTTTCTGCTACTAGTCCTACACAAGCCTTCATTATCAAAGAATTCGTCATTACTGTTACTATCGAGCAGACGCTAGATGTCACCTTCGGCCCGTCACCAAATTCTTTTGCTTTTGTCAATGGGATAGAAATCGTTTCCATGCCTACCAATCTCTATACAGGCCACACATATCACTCTCTTCGCTTACTAGACACCAAATACTTTTTCGAGCTTGATAACTCCACTGCTTTAGAAACTGCTTATCGGCTTAATGTTGGAGGAAGAGATGTTCTAAACGTACAGGATTCAGGAATGTTCCGATCATGGAACCGAGATAATAACTATATCTTTGGGGCAGCGTCTGGAGTTACATTCTATCAGTCTAAGGCTACAATAAAATACACCCAGGCCACGCCGGCTTATACAGCACCGGAAGTTGTATACAAAACCTCTCGTACAATGGGGCCGACTGCAAGTGTTAACTTGAATTACAATCTTACCTGGCTTTTCACTGTTGATTCGGGGTTTTATTACCTCGTTAGGCTCCATTTTTGCGAGAACGAGAACGCTTTACAATATATGAATCAGCGTGTATTCTATATATTCATTAATAATCAAACGGCTGAGAAGGCCATGGATGTGATTGCCTTGAGTAACGGTAACGGCATTCCAGTTTACAGAGACTATGTTGTGTGGGCGTCAGAAAAAGATTTATGGGTTGCACTACATCCACAAACCAGTGATAAGCCTGTTTTTTATGATGCGATTTTGAATGGTTTAGAGATTTTCAAGTTGAACAAATCGGATGGTAGACTTGCCGCTCCAAACCCTCAAGCAGAGCCGGTTCTTAAGGAGCCAAAGCTAAAGCAAAAGCAATCTAAAAAGAAGATAAAAATTTTGAAACAGATGAAGGTCATCATAGTAGCTACACTAGGCAGCGTAGTATCAATCGTTCTTATATTTTGCTTTGTTTTCTGGCAAAGAAAACATCTGTTGTGCAAGACAGAATCCTTAAACAGAAGAAAAGTTTCAGCCATACGATGCAAGCACTTTTCACTTGCCGACATCCTTGCTGCCACAAATAACTTCGACGATGCTCTCATTATAGGACGCGGTGGCTTTGGCAACGTATACAAGGGTCACATTCCGGGTATACAATACGAGGTGGCAATTAAGCGATTCAATTCAAAGTCCAACCAGGGTGAAAATGAGTTTTGGGCTGAGATTGAGATGCTCTCTCAGCTTCGCTACATTAATCTCGTGTCTCTTATAGGTTATTGTAATGATAACCAAGAGATGATTCTTGTTTATGATTATATGGTCAATGGAACCCTTCGTGATCACCTTTATAACAATGATAATATCCCTCTCCAATGGAAGCAAAGGTTGCAAATCTGTATTGGTGCTGCTCGTGGATTAGACTACCTTCATTCAGGTGCAGTTCGGAGAATTATACACCGAGATGTGAAGACTACCAATATTTTGTTGGATGAGAGATGGATAGCTAAAGTTTCGGATTTTGGGTTATCGAAAATGGGTCCAATTTTGATGGAAAATGTTCCAATCACAACTATGGTGAAAGGTACTTTCGGATACATGGATCCAGAGTATTATAGAAGGTTACAATTAACAGAAAAGTCAGATGTGTACTCCTTTGGGGTGGTCCTATTCGAAGTATTGTGTGGTAGACCCGCAGTTGATACAAATTTGGAAGATGATCAAATAGGTCTAGCTGGTTGGGCCCTCAAATGTGTAGAGAATGAAACTATTGAGCAAATCATTGATCCTTACTTGCAAGGTAAAATTGCACCAGAGTGTCTAAGAGTTTTTGTTGAGATTGCCAAGAGCTGCCTGCATGAAGTGGGAGTTGAAAGGCCAAAAATGACAGACGTGGTGGGAATGCTTGAATTTGCATTGCAATTGCAAGAAACTGCAGAAGCAAAACAGACGGTCGAAGTTGGTCATACAATTGAGCCTCAAATCATTGACGAAGTTGTGTAGTCATTTAGGTCCAAATCCTACCATTTGGTGTATTTATTTTGTAAACAAATGAATTTCATTTAGATTAATTAATAGAATAATAGTTCTTACAGTCATTCACATTCTTGTTTATTAACTGCAATTATCATAAAAACTCATGTTTGATACATTTGGAAGTCTAATATAATCATTTATTAAACAATTTTCTCATCTTAGTGCACCTGTAAAACATTCATTACTTTGCACAAAGAAAAACTTTCACGTTTTTCACTGTTGTTGTTTTCCGTTTAATTATTATTACCATTTGTGGTCTAATTTTTACTTTATGATCTGTAGTCAGTCTAATTAATTAGAAAATGAGCTGGAGATTGGAGTGCCGAGGAAAATGACCTCTTGATGTTCCTCTATGGAATCAAAAAATTTAATTAGGGGTTCAGCTAAAAATACCGTAAGTCTATTTTCTAGAAGTAAAACAAAGCAACCCCCAATGAGTACACACTAGATTTGTCTGTCACAGTGATATAGGGTCCTGAAGTTCTTGCAGATCAATATGGCTTCCAGCAGTTACACAGCCAATAAACTCTTTCTCAATTTTTACCAAAGCATTTGAAATGCTGCGTGAACTCATCATGGAATACCCAAACTCGGTAGTTTAGAAGCCCATTCATGGTCAAAAAGAATGGTTCTGCTATTGGTGTTGCGGTGGATTATTATACGTTATGCTCCAGTACGTCCATAATGTAGTCCACGTGCTGCACCTATTCGTATCTCAAGCCTCTGTTTCCATGGGAGTTGATCATGATCAATACCATAAAGATGATTGCAAAGCATCCCCTGGCCTGAGTATTCACACAGGAGGATCATGTTAATTAGCTTATCACAAAATCCAATGCGAGAGACAACATTTGGGTGGCGCAGCTAGCAAAGAACCTACAGTTCGGAACTCTGGAGCTCCTCTTCCCATTATCAACTCTTGATGGAAGTTGTATTAAAACATTTGACGGCAACAGGCAAGGTCCCATCAACAATAATCCGTCCGTAAATTTGATCCCTTTAGGTTCCTTGGCCAATATCAGGTCTTGATGGAAGTTGTTGGTAGCAGCTTTGATATCAGCTAGTGAAAATGGACAACATAGTTCTTGTGGAAGTGCCGAATTTGTCTCTGAGAGGACATGACATCATTCCTACCTAATTGGGATTTTATCTTGCCTAATGTTCCTTTAAAAACTCTAGAGAATTGTGGGAGACAATTGGAATGATACGTCGCGAAGGTTAAAAAAAAAAATTTCAATCAATCATAAATTATTATGTGTCAATTAAAATTTCTTTTAAATCAGAATTTTTAATTAAATTATGCATTATTATGTAAAATTAATGACATAATATGTGATGACATCATAATTAATTATTTTTGTAATTAATGTTTGGCCAATAAAAAAAAAAGGTGTTTACAATCGTTTTAACCAATTTAATTAATTTTTTATTTTAGAATGTGCAACGCCCTTTGAATTTATTTAGTTCCATATTAAGATAATTAATACTTTTTAGGTGGATTTTTAAGAAAATATGAAAATTTTAGAAAATAAAAATAAAATAATCGATTGGTATGATACAATTTGCTTTTACATGAATAGAAATTAATATTAAAATAAAATAAAATTCAAAATTATTTCTGAAGATAAATTCTTAGGAGGCTACCCTTGAGCAGACTGCTAGGAAAGTTTTAGATCAGAGTTTTTTTCTTTTTTCAATTTTACCAGCTTGATTGAAGATATTATTTCTCTTTCTAAGCTTAGTCAGATTCTATAGACTTCTTGAAATTTATGTACAAAATTAAACCAATTGAGATTTTTTTTTTTATAATGAAATTCTTTGATGCTATGTTTGAGTTTAATGCGTGTTTAGATAAAAAATTTTAAAATTTTAAAAAATTATAGAACGTTAGTATTTTAAAATGCTTTTAAAGTGCATAAATTCAAAATACTGTCATTCGTAATTACATTGTTTGAATAAATATTTTTTTTTTGCAAATATTAGACTTTGATGACATAAAAAATTATTTAATATAAAAATAATGATATTAGAAATAAAATAAGAAAAACATGTAATTGGATGTCATTAGATTTATAAAAATGTATACATATTACTAATGACATCAAAATATAAAAAATAATTTTTTGACATTATTAAAATCATAAAATAATAATTGTTTAAAAAAAGAAATATAATAAATGTTAATATTGTAGTAAAAATAAAAAAAAATTTATAAATTCCACCTCTCGAGACTGAATTTGAAAAGAGAATTTTAACTATATAGAATTCTCTTTCTAATTCTAAGACTTCTAGAAATTCTAAAATTTTTTTGCCAAATAAAAAAATTATTTTAGAATTTTAAAATTTCTTTATAAATAAATTTTCTCCTCAAAATTTCTCGTCCAAACACACTCTTAAAAAAACTTTAGACAAAAATACTCTTCTAACTTTACTAGGTTGATAAAGAGGTTAGGTGAGCAATTTAATACATAAAAGTCGACACTTGTTATTAGGTAAAACTTGTAGAAAATAATGAACTTTTTAAAATTAGGAACTTCTTAAACATCACAAGATTTACTACACAGAGGTGACTAATCACATCTTATAAAAAATTAATGGTGATTCTTCATTTGCATCTGGCAGCAGAATTTATATTTAGCACGTTTTAACAATTACGATATACACGCTTGTTAACAAGCATAAAAGTAAATGACCTAAGTTATTAAGCATACATACCATGACCGTCTACTGAAAAAATTCACAAATAAATGCATAATATATGTTTTACATAGTTGCAAATTTTGCATATAAAAAAATAGCTCAAATTATTATGCATATATGCCATGATCACTTGATTAATCCAGTCTGCAAATAAGGATATACCATACGTTATGCGTATAGTTGCAAAAATGACATCTAAGCGAATAACCTAAGTTATTAGGCATACATGCATGACTGCTGGTCAACCAATTTGCAAATAAGTGAATAGGCTTTCAAAAATGGCTCATCGTCACATATTCACGTACTTAAATTGTGGTCACGTATATATTTTTAATTTAATTTTATTTATTTTAATTGTAAATATAATAAATATTATCGTATTTATTATAGTAATTCTGATTATGAATTATTTTATTTTATACAACTTATTGTAAGATATTATAATTATTCTTATAATTATAAAAATCTTTTTTTAATATTTCTAAAAGAATATATCACATTTTATAATTTTTAATTTACAACATAAAAAAATTTATAAATTATAAATTAAATATGTATAATTCACGTTCTCAAGATTAACAATTATTCATTCAAATCTCAACTACAGTAAATATTGATCAAAAGAAAATCAAAATCCCTACTGCTTTCCATTGTTGCGTAATTTTAGATCTGATAATTTTTTACACGATATAAAAATATGACACGCGTGCAATACGTTTTAATCGTATATGGGTTTTATATAATTATATTGACACTTTTATGCTATAAAATTTTCGTATCATAAACGTGTAAAACACGCATAACACGTGTACGACACGGTTAAGAAACGATTAATTAATCGTATCATAAACGTGTAAAACACGCATAACACGTGTAAGACACGATTAAGAAATGATTAATTAAATCGTATCATAAATGTGTAATCATGTTATATCTATCCATTTACATGATTAAGACATGTTTAATTAATTGTGTTATAAACGTATAATCGTGTCTATCGTATCTGTTAACACGTTTAACGTATCATAAACGGGTAGACACGTTTAAATTAACAAATTTATATATAAAATACGTTAATTTTCAATATAATTATATAATATATGTAACCTATAAATATTATTTTAAACTTTTAATTAAAAAATTTATTTAATATATAAAAACTACTTTAAGCATTTAATTAATATTTAATTTACTTTAGTTATTAGTAATAATATAATTGTTAAGATAAAAGTTAAATATAACTAACATGATTTGTTCGTATAATTTTTAATAAATTATGATTATAATTTATAAATAATTACTTAAATGTTATATAATATAAATATAAGAATAATGTATCATCATCTTATAAACTAATTAAAGTATAGGCTCAATCTTATTAATTAATAGTAAAATAGGTTTCATAATTTAAATCTCATATTAAACTATTAAGATGATTATACATTTGTAGTATGCTACTAACTCATTATTATTAATAGTAAATAGTAAATTAGTAATTAAAAAATAGGAAGTACTAATTAATGTTAATAAGCTAATATATTTGTGTTGGGAAAGCAAAAAAATTTTAGACTAATGTGGTTGAAGGGACGAAACCCAAAACTTTGCAAGAGCAGTTTCAATCACTGTAGTCCAACTGGAGGAGTTGAAAATTTTTGATGATGTGATACCGGGGTGGTGGAAGAACAGAAGAAAACCAATGATGCCAAATTCTCTGAAAACCGAAGTTGTATCACAAAGATGCTGGAGTTGATGACTCAAAAAGGAAAGAGACAGAGTCAATCAGGAACTGGAGATGTTATCAATCCTCTCGGTAGTCAATGTACAACTGTTTCATAGTTCAAAATGGAAGGTAAGTCCCCAATTGTAGTTACCTTTGTTGATGAACAAGGGAAACATGTGCATAGAAATGACGAACTTGTTTTACTATCTAAAAGTCCATTAGAGAATAAAAACTCTGCTGTACAAACACAGCCTTTTACCTTTAGAAATAGTGAGTATACTGCTAGATCTAATTCACAGACTAGTTTGAATGCTTTTCCTCATAGACCCAAAATTGCCAATGTTAGAGGGTGTTAATCCCAGGGGTTGGGTAAAGAAATGCTAAAAATATTTTACTATTTTTGGCATAGCTAATCATCAAAAATTGGAAGTTTTGGCCATGTATCCATTGGGTAAAGCACAAGTTTGGTTTGATGGTTATATCATGCACAAGCATCAAGTTAGTTGGCCTGAATTTGCTAGGGACTTATCCCAGAGGTTTTGCAAGAGGATCTACTTATGATATAGTTGAAGAATCTAACAAATTAAGGCAGAAAAGGGGCAATTGATGATTATTAAGAAAAGTTTGATTCAAAACCTTACATGTTGCAATTTAATCCCAATACACCATAGGCTTACTTTATTTCCAGCTTTATTAGTGGTCTCAAGGAGGAGCTTAAACCTTGAGTTAAGGCTTATGAGCCTTCAACACTTGCTGTAGCTTACAAACAGGCGAGGTTCATGAGCTGTCCATTGAGATTGAAGAGAATAAGCATAAACCAGCTATGAAACCCAACTTTAACCCTTAACTAAAATCTACCATGACAACACCTAACAAAGCCCCAAGAAGTTTTCCTAACAATTCTTTGTATGAGTAGAGAAGAACTCAAAATCCTATTTCAAATGCAGGGATAAGTTTACTTTTGGGCATGTTTGCAAAACTAAACCGCTTAATTGGATCACTGGAGAGGAATATGATGGGAAATTGATAGAATAAGACGAGACTCCAAAGAATAAGGAGCAAGAAGTGTTAGAAACCCAAACTACAAGAGAATGTGGATTAGAGATTTCCATTAATTGGAATTGGTAAGGGAGTTGTATATGATCAGTAGTGTTAGAAACCCAATCTATACGTTTTAAATTGAATGTGGATTAGAGATTTCCATTAATGCAAACAATTGGATTATGATGAATTGGAAATTCCCGCTGCAATTTAAAACCTATGAAATTAGTACTTTGACGTGTTTGAGGAGCCTACGAAATTACGTCTGCTCAGATCTCATGATCACAGTATTCCACTTAAGCCTAATGCATAACCAGTGAACCAGAAAACGTATAGATTTCTTTAAATCAAAAAGCTGACGTTGAAAAATAGATTAAGGAGATGCTGAATACCTCTATATTCTAGACTAGTAGAAGTCCTCTTGCATCACATGCCTCTTAGTCAAAAATAAAGATGGGAGTTGGAGGTTATGGGACTATCGACAGTTGAATGCTATGACAGTAAAAGACAAGTTTCCAGTACTGGTAGTAGAAGATCTTTTGGATAAGCTTACAGGGGCCAAGATTTTCTCTGAGATCGATTTGAGGTCTAGCTATGGGCAAATCAGAGTGAAGTAAGGAGACATACCAAAGCGTGCTTTCAAAACTCACCATGGCAATTTTGAATTCAAGGTAATGCCATTTGGGTTAACCATTACCCCAGCTACCTTTTAGGTCTTGATGAATAACAATTTCTCTAAATATTTAAGAAAGTTTATGCTTTTTTCTTTGATGACATATTGGTGTATAGTGCTAATATGGAGGATCATTGTAAACAGTTAAGAGGGTATTTGGTTCAGAGAATGTATTATTACATTTAATAATAGAATTCCCCATTCAAGATGACAAAATCACATTCCTGTCAATTTCACCATTCGAAATGTCCTAAGGATGAAAGAAATTAGGATGTATTTCATTAGTTTTTGGACTGATTAGTCATATACATTTGAGGTTTTCATTATGTCATTACTATTCATCCTTACTCGATTTATATGTTAAAGTAAATGTAGACAAATATGGCTCATTGACCACTTGTGTTTATACTATAAGAATGTTGCATATAATCGACTTTATATATAGGAAGACAACATTCTAAGAAAGTAGTCTAAATTGATAGTCCATAGTCTATGAGGTTAACATAAGCAATTAACTCATGTGAAGACTATTATGTCATCTAAATTCAATAGGGGAGATGGCTTGTCTTGGCCATCTAGAGCAGGCCGACTCCTAAATGAAGACATAGATATATTGCCCGCATGTGGCAATATATTTGACTAGACCAAAGTGTGATTAATCTATTAGTAAGTCCGTTTACTTGGATTAATTCACTTTAGGCGTTCTTCATGCAATTACCTAAATCCTAATTAAGTAATTAACAGCATGTGTATAATTTGTATGTTTTAACAATCCAAAGGCTAAAGCGTCTTGAAGTAGTAAGCTACTAGACTAGTTCGTTGGGTATATGACTTATACTTGATAAAAGCTTTAATTATAGATATGAAATCATGGCTTTTTTAAAAAGTTAAGATTATCCTCTTAAAAGATATTATACAACATAGTGAAAATAGATAAGGTCTTAGCCATTTTTATATCAAATGGTAAATTGTTCACACATGGTGAACAATCATTTTTACATAGAAAGTATAATGGAATTTTAAGATAAAGTGATCAAGTAGATAAAACAGACTTCAACCCTAAGTTGATTACAAAAGTCATATAAGGGTATTACAAAGATGACAAGGTCATTAGACTAAAAGGCTAGTTATAAAGCTTAAGTAATACGGTATATAATTGAGAGTTTAGTCTCAGGTCTTTAGTAGTATGGCTCTAAGATTAACAATTGTGTGATTATTTATTCGGTCTAGAGTAATTAATACATAAATTATTAGAGCCTAATTATATATGTTCAATTGATCCCTCCACTAGCTCAATATAATTTCTTAATGAATGTTTATTGATCGAAATACCTAAAGTCAAAAAATTCTTAATATGGTAAAGTGGTGTGTTGAATACACTCCTTTTAGGATTGCAAGCGTTTGTTTTCAAGGAATAATTAAAATAATTCTTATGGTACTATTTATTTCGAATATATGTTTAATTTGAGTAAATATTTATTTAAGACAAGAATAAGTGATTTAAATTAATTATATTTATCTTTTGAGAAATATAAGATTAATTTAAGTTAAATAGATATGGAAAATTAATTATTTATATATAATTAATTTGATATCTATAAAGTTTTGTTTAAACATTTATTTATAAATAAAATATAAAAAATATTTTAAATAAATTAAAAAATTATTTTATTTATTTTGTGATTAAAACATTAATTTTTTGCAATAGTTAATTTTATTTTGATAATTATTACATATTTATTCAATTCAAATAAAATTGTTATGATTTTATTTTGAATTAGAATTGAAGTTATGAAAAATTATTCGGTTAAATAAAATTAACAGTTTAATTGTTATTATAGTAAGTATTCAGATTAAATAGCTTAAACTCTTTAAAATGTATTGGACCAAAATAATATTTGGCAAAATTAGGGCTTGGTCAAAACTTAGACTATACCCATATCAAGGAAAGTGGCCAAGAAGGTTTTTGTTACCTAATATTAATAAGATGTAAGCTTAGGGTTTAGGTTAGACCATTGCGCCACCATAGGATTTTCTATCACAACATCCCATAATTCTAAACCTGTTGGCACAATGTGATCTTGAAGGAGAATCCAGCCATACAATTCAGAGTTGATTGAGACAAAGAATGCTTACAAACTTTACTATCTAGTAATTGGAGAATAATAGAGAAAGCTAGTTGGTTGACGCTTTCACATAGATTTACTCTGGGCATTTACAGCTCAGGTAATTTGATTATGGTGGTTTTATTGTATATGATAACACAATCTAGTACGATCTGTTTAGTTTAATTTTTTTTTAAAAAAAATCTTGCTACGCCATCTAATTTGTTTTTCTTACACTTACAACCATCCGTTTGGTTGACCATCATTTCATTGAAGTTGAACATGTTAGGTTGGCCAAGAATGCAACATTTGGAATCATCACATTACTAAAATACACTTGCCTTTGTATAAGCAATGACTTGTAATGAGTTATAGTTTTTTTTTTTACTAATAATCATATATAATTTTTAATTTTAAAATATGTCATTAGATTGACTTTTAATCCGTACTAGTGTTTCTTTAAATTCAATAACAATTTATTTTAAGTATTTTAATAAAGAAAATAATGGCAAAAGTAATAAATCTAAAAGGTAGAACAAAGAAAAGAAAGAAAACCTAAAAAACACAATAAACCAATAAAAGAATGCTGTTAGATGTCAAAAGTATGAACTTGTTTACATATTTGGCATTCAAGTTCATTAGTTGCTAGAGAAGTCATGATTTAAAATTAACAAATGACAGCTATTTTACAAAAGTAAGTTAGAAATAATAGATGACAAATGTCAATCTATGGCATCTCAAAACATAAGTCACATGGTAAAAATATTATAAACTAAGATATTAATGTATGCAATTACAAAAAGTTGCTAATATCTTCATAAAAGCTTCGAGCATAAAGAGGAGCTACACATCAGCAGAAGGGTTGAAGTCATAAGATAGTCGATAGGGATTACATTCACTTAATTGCTTAAGAATGTAATCTCTTCAGAATTCCTTTGGCAAAGAAAGACGAAATCTACCTTGTGTGTATCTTTACTAATATATTTTCCTACCGTAAGCATTTCATCTTTAGAAAGGCCTTCAATTTCCATGGTTTCCATGAAAATCACCATCCTCTTATCACTCCCCTCAGCCTTTTTCTTGAAGAATGTAAAAATGCTTTAATGTCTGAGGTAGCTTCTCGATATACAGTCTCAAACTTGCTTATCTCCTCTATTAGCTCAAATAATCCATTAATGTTGCAGGACCTTTTTTTTTTTCATAGCCTTTTTGGTTTGAATAGCAACAATGATTTGACAAGTTGAAGCAATGATATCATCTCTCATTAAGAATATCTTTTACCATCAAGTTCAGTACCAGGTGCGTCTACAAACTTATCTTTTTCAGCATCAAGTTCTTTGACTACATCAGTTGCAGTCTCAGCTTCAGCTGCTGATGTTCTATCTTTTCCAAAGATTAAGATGAAGTCAGCAAAATGAGGAAATAGCTTGTTTTTCAAACCAACTGTTGATGGATGGCTTTACTAAACAAATGTGAGTCATTAAATAAATTGAGTACATAAATATAGCTATGAATAGGCAATAAAAAAAAGCAAACTATTTGAATCAAGTGTAATCTACTTACTCTAACCTAATCATTAAATACATCCTTTGGGACAATTAAAAAACTTTTTTTTTTGCGTTCCAACAAAATCCACTTCTAGTGTTAACCATTTCACATATAGCATTTAACTGCCTTTTTAGTAACTTGACACTAGACTCAGTATGTGGATTATGCTATAGGAAGCTTGTTCTTTGACAATTTTTCCCATTGGATAGATCTTTTGCTCTAAAGGTCCCATTATCCCCCTTTCATGTGGATCTTCTATCATGATATGTAAACATTCAACAAGCATGGCATCCTCTTTTTTAGTCCACGACCTTTTACATGCTACACTTTTTATCCTCTTAGCTGTCTGTTTCTTATGAACCTTTACCTCCATATTAAAGAATGACATTCACAAGTCCTACCAATGTGAACATGTATGAAAAATTAAAAAAAATTCTCTAAACATAACATATAAGCATTAAATCATTCTTCAACAACCTCGATTCAACGACAACAAAAAAATTCATGAATAGTACCAAATACATAAATTTAAAGTGCATATTCATAGAAATCACAATAAATAATGAAAGCTAAAACCAATCCTAAGTATTTAAGGCCAGCCAACTGGTGAACATCTCCTTTGCTAGCTTGTCCCGAAACTCAATCCAAGCATTACTTGGTTCACAAGGCCTAATCAAGTCTTCTTTATCCTCGCCTTCTAATTCACTACCATCTACTTCAACAACATCACTTTCCATTGGGTCAACTAGCATCTCAGACCTAATGAAGTTATGCAAAATACAACAAGCAACAATTATTCTACATTGTGTTTTGACCAGATAGAATGATTTTTCCTTTAAAATTGCCCATCTTGCTTTTAATATACTAAAACATCTCTTAATGTAATATCTTGCTTGAGATGTTTCATATTAAAGTATTCTTGGGTGTAGAAGTTGGTGTCCTTGTTTTCAATCATTCAAGTAGTATCTTTTACCTCTATATAGTGCCAAAAAACTTTCCTCATTTGTGTATCTAACATCATGCAAATAATAATAATCTATCCAATTAAAAATTGAATTAATACACAAAAGTGTTTGAAGTTTTATTTCCTAACATAATATGTACTTATAAACTCAGTCCAAGCGTTACCTTGTGGAACCATTAAACCATTTCTCCTATTAATGGCATCCTTATGTACTCTAGAGTCAACCGCAGAACCTTCTCACCCTGTTAAAACATTAATGAATTGCATGTTTGGTGTGCAAACACCGATGACATTTGTCGTAATTTCATTTTTCCTTGACCTATACCTAAGTCTATTAATTAATTCCACGTTGACTTTATTCATGTCTTAAACTCATAAACGAAATGAAAATAGATAATAACTACCTATTATTTTATACTAAATTGTATGAAACAATTTATATTCAATATAGGGACTATGAGACAATACCTTAAACCATTTCCATCTATCATATATTAAACTCGCTGGTATCGATTCTAGTTTTTCAAAAGCATCAAATGAAGCTTTAATACTTATTTAACACTACATGAAATTGCCTACCCACTGTCTCACTAGATTTCGACATTTGACGGTTGAGAACCCTATTCTTGTTATGGTGGGATATAATGTGAAAAACTAAGTCATTTTTTCTATACTTATATTTTTATTTTCTTTTAATCCTTTGTGGCTTTTTAATAAATGAAACAATTTTACAACACATTCTCCTATCCATTTCATAATTTTCTAAGCTCTGTGTATTACTTTCAAAACATATTTTATGTAAGTTGATTACCCTAATGTTATGCTTATGAAATGTTTCATGAGCAAAGGATATTTGACGTCTACTTCTGTATTTCCTAAGGAATATTTAAATAGAAACAAATAATAACATTTGTAACATAGTTTGCATTATCTCCAATTGTAAAAGATTGTGACCTGGTGTATCTTCCTTTTGTTGATAAACAAGCCATAATTGTTATAACAAACAAAATATTATCAAGGTTAGAAACATAATTATGTGATTATATTATCTATGTTCCCCATGAAAAAGTCTAACTATAAGAAGTCAAACAATAAACCCTAAACAAAATGAAAAAGTCTAGTGATACAATAAAAAATCTAACACGTATAAAGGATAGGCTTCATCACACATATATATATATATAAGCAGACAATTAGGAGCAAACTTTTTTCAAAGGGTGCAAGGGATTTTTTCATAGTATAACTAATGATAGAAACTATGAAACAAGAAACTTTTTATAGAATTTAATAGCATAAAGTTTTAAAACAATAAATCGAACATGCATATCATCTAAGAATGTAGCAAACTATGCATATCCTCACTAGGCCTCGATGTGAGAACAATTATCGAGGGCAATGTAATGCATTCATTAAGAGAAAACCCTTTAATTTTATAGAACTTTTTATCATAGGCAAACATTTGCCAAAATACATACACTGAAGCACTACCCTCTAACAAAAAACGAAGTAAGTAAAGATTTATTTCTATAATAAAAAATGAAAAAAAGGTACATTTCTTATTATTTGTCAATGAATTAATTGAATTAATTGTGTCACGCTCATGTTTACCCGTTTAATTTTTAATACCTTATCTAGATATGACACAATTATAAAATAATACCATAAATTGCTTGGTCAGTTTACTCTCCCTTTTCTCCCATAATGGCAAAGATGGAAAAGGTATTTGATTTGGCTCATACAAATACAACAAAGTAAGGAGACATAATGGAGCAGAATAAAGTCCTCTTTTTTTGGCCAGTTAAAGCTCCTTTAATATACCTAATTCCCTTTTTTTTTTTTTTTTGGTTTCTACGATACAAGAAGGAGCCAAAAGTATAACTCAACTAGTATAGTATAAAGTAGGCACATATAGACTTAACTGTTTTTCGTTTTTTCTGTTTTACTATCTTGTTTTCTTTTTTTAACAATTTGATGGCATTTAGAACTTATAACATGTAGAATTTGTATTTATAGTTTCCTTTCTATTAAACATTCAGCTAAATACATTATTAACCCCTAAACCCTTAATTTCGAATTTAAACACTAACCTATACATAACTATGCTGTAGATATCATATACATATCTAGAAAGATGAATTAGGATTTCATACATGAATGATTGGAAAGTCACACTAGAAGTATAGATTATATGGAATTGAAGAAAAAACAAAAAAAAAAAAAAATCAAAGTCTAAAACCTTCAATTTCAAAATCCATAAACCATAATCATGCCATCAACCCTAATTTCAAAATTTATAATTGCAAACCCCTAAAATGAACATAAGTTTGAAATTCTTAAACTCCATTTTCTTAATCTATAACCGCATAATCAAACCCTTAAACCCTTAATTTCAAAATCCTTCAACCTTAATCAAACCTTAAACCTTAATTTTAAACCCTATAATTACATAATCAAAACCTCAAATACCTTTAATTTTAAAATCCCTAAACCATCATTAAAGCCTTAAACCTTAATTTTGAACTTTATAATTACATAATCAAACCCTAAAAACCTTATATCAACTAGAAGCGACAAACCTGAATTTCAAAACTCATAATTGATAAAGCAAATAAATGAAATAGAGTTTCTTACCTTAGTGGCAGCTTATTCACAAGAAAGATGGAACAAGACTAATTCAAGAGGTGGAGAAATAAATAAAACACTTGAATATAGGTTTGGTTCAGAGTAAAGATTGATTGAAATGGTGAAGAAATTGAATATGAGTTCACGGCGGAATAGACACTAACTTGAAAGGTGGATTTTTGGAGCAATAGAACAAAGTAATTGATTATAAGATGTTTTATTTTATTAGGCTTGTTTGTTTTGTTTTTAAGGTCAACATAGTTAATAACATAAAATATGAGAGGTAAAAAGGTCATAAGTTTTACATTCTCAATGGAATGTTATATAACCTCAGGAAAAAAAATGGTTATGATGTTACCCTCTATATTATCAAATTTTGGTATTATAGGTAAAAATACGTTACCAAGCTTGGGGAAAGTTTTTGAACCAAATATAGTAATGTCATGATAGAATATTATATTACCCTGATAATGAAATATTCCCCAAACTAAACACCCCCTAAGGGCTATTTTAGATCTTCTTGAGGTCTCACCATCTATTTGTAAAAAAAAGTTAAGTGCTTCTTTATGAAAAACAAGTTGAATACTTGGCGTATGTCGTTACAACGAAAATAGTAATAACAAGATCCTTTTAAAGTGGAGGCCATGAAGGAATGAAGACTGTTTAGTAACTTAAATCCTTGAGAGGATTGTTAGGCTTCATTGGTTACTATAGGAAATGTATAAAAGGGTATGGAAAAATTAGTAAACCTCATACTAATATGCTTAGAAAGGATAGGTTCACTTGTAATTTTAAAGAAGCTAGGTGCATCGCCCCTATTTTGGCACCACTAGATTTTTCTAAACTATTTTGCCTAGAGACGGATGCAAGTGGAGTAGGCATTATAACTATTCTATCATATGGAAGAAGACTTATAGTCTATTTGAGCCAAGCTTTAGCGCTTAGACATACGGATTTAAGCAGTTATAAGGAAGAGTACTTGGCTATTCTCATGGCCATTTCCAAGTAAAGGCATTACTTTGAAAGTGGACCCTTCATTGTCAAAACAAATCATAAACCTCTAAAATTCCTACTAGAATAAAAACTTAGTATGACTGTTTAGAAGAAAGGCATGACAAAACTCTTAGGTTTAGATTATAATATCCAGTACAAGAGTGGTATGACAAATAGGGCATTATATACTCTTTCAAGGTAATTTGAAATAGAAGCACAGTTGGGATATTTGACTTCAACAACTATTATTCCAAAATAGGTGAAAGAAGTAAAGAGTAGCTATGAAGGAGATGATTTTGCTAGAGGTAAGATTGTGCTACTGTTTGTAATTCCAAATGCTAAACCTAATTATTCCTATAATAATAGGATATTAAGATATAAAAGGAGGGTCTATGTGGGTAGGCACGGCTCTTTAAAGGGTCAAATCATTCAGCAAATGCATGATTTAGCCCAAAAGGGTTATTTAGGATACAAGCAACTTATTACAAAATGAGGCTTAATTTTTATTAGTTGGGGTTGATGAAGCAAGGCCAAGAACATGTTCAACAATGTGATACATGTCAGAGAAACAAGGTTGAACATGGTCTTTAGTAGGTTACTTCCACCAATACCTATTTCTAAATAGACACGGGAGGTTATCACCATGGACTTCATAGGAAGGCTACCTCCTCCAATAAACAAACCTGCATCATGGTGATCATAGATAAACTCACTAAATATGCATATTTTTTATATTTCTCTCATCCATACTTTCTCTTTGACATAGCTACATTATCTTAGTAATGTTTACAAACTAGATTGGGCTCTACCGATGATTATATTTGATAGGGATAAGATATTTACTAGTAATGTGTGGCAAGAACTGATGACATTGTTAGGCACCAATATGCAATTAGTACAGCCTATCACCCTAAGATAGATGGGCAATTTGAAAGGCTGAATCAATGTATGGAATAGTACTTGAGGTGTATGTGTGTTGTCGGAATGAATCACACTAGTGCACGTATCGTAACAAGTAATATAGTGATAAAGTAGAGTGTCGATCCCATGAGGAATTAAAACTAAATTTGTTAAGTACTAAAATTAAAACAACTTAATCTAATTCAAACAAACGATTAAAAATTACTAATAATAATAATTATAATAATACAAATAATAAATAATATAAGCCTCGGATTACAATTTCTTTCAATACTTTATTAGAATAAAACCATATTCTCTTAACTTGACTAATAATAATGAGTTGTTAACCTAGAGTTCTAATTTATTTATAAGTATCTTCTGATGGTC
>JBBYHK010000021.1:1536159-1654829 GCA_038382065.1 Adansonia grandidieri
TTTATAATTTCACCTTAATAATTTGATTTAATTATCTTGGTCCATTTATTATCATGTGGGCCACATAAAGTCCAACAGTTTAATATTATAATATCATATTTATATAATTATGTTTATTATTGTTAGGTGTTTCATGGCCTAGAAGCCATGCAGTGGCAATCATCATGTCTTCTACCCTTATATATTGATTTTTTGTCAAATTAATCGCAATATGTAGCATTAATCAATTTGTACAAATTTTATTTTATTTATTTTTTTCCAGCAAGGAACAAAAAATAGCACATAATTTTGGAGAGGTGAGCTCTTTACTTTTGTGTTATAGAAAATTTTGGATTTGATTGTTGCTTTAGATTTTTTATTTTTCATCATTATATCATCTCAAAAATTTTTCATGATTTATTAAATTTAATTAATAAAAAAATTATATAAAAATTTTAATTCAAATTCAAGCTTGAACTCAATCACGAGTTTAAGTATGTAAATCAAATAAATGCTTCGAATTGAAATAAGCTAAAATAATTTAATTTTATTTCGAGTTAAATTCAAGTTTAAAAAATGATACTAGATTCAACTTGAGCTTCCCAAATATTTATGTTCAACTTGGCTTGATTACATGCTTGAGATTGTACATAATTTGTCTGATAAATTACTCAGCATGCCACGTAAAAAAAACATAAATATTTTTTGTTGAGAAAAATTATTTTATAAAAGTTTTGAAAGTATATAAATATTTTTTTCATACTTATTATAGTATGTTATTAATAATTAAAGTATTTGATCAAGTTGGTTTTTCGAATTAATTAGATTTCAACTCTTTAATAAATGGAAAGTGCTATATATGTTCTAGACTTGAGCATGGGCCGGAAAACCCATCCAGCTTGACAAGTTTAGTTCGATTGGGGTTGAGTCAAGTTTCAATGTTTGCATTTCGAGTAGATTCGAAATAGTGATTTTACATTAAAATAATATATCTTTTTAATTTTAATATAAAATATATAAAAATTAATTAAGAATTAATTTTTTAATACGATAAACAGAAATCCAAACTTAAATAGGCAAGCTTAAAGCTTAGAATTGAAAATTTTTTTCAAAGCCTAGCCCAGGCCGAGGACTTCTTATTATATTCTAAAGATGTTTGATAACAAGTATTAAAATTTTTATAAGCTACAATAGAATTTTAAAAACTCATATATTACGTGAGCGTGTAAAATGGTGTATTAAATGAATGTACGAATCCTTTTCCTTGATAATATTACTTAGAAACTTTAAATAAGGTAATAGCATTAGTGTCAATTACGTGCCTTTATATTTTTAAAAGAACATCTACACATCTAGTAAGTTCTTTTTATAAACTCACTTCATTCCACTCACATAATTGATGGATGCAAATTTTAGTAATTTTTTAATAATACTTTTTTTTTTCAATAAATTAATGTATTTGTGATGCGAATGCAATCAAAACCCTTTGCTAGTTTACTGGTTTATTCGTCCAAAATTTGGCTGTGCTCTGCCACAATTCTACGGCAAGACAATTTATATATCCCACATCTGCTTTCCTACCAACAACCATATCATCTCATCTGTTGATAATACAGAAATATCTTAATTCCAAAGATTTGCTTTAATTCATTTTAGCCTCAAACACAAATAAAAAATAATAATATGATTTTAACATAGAGATCTATAAAATAAAAAGGAATATACAAGTAGAATTAGATGCAGAGACATGGATTATTATATATTTAGAACAAGTTAAAACCATATATATATATAAGGCTAAAATTAAAAGCAAAACAACAAACAAACGAGTATGCAACGGTGGCAAGCTGGGTGAATATGAAGTTGAAATTTACGAGACTTAAATTCTCTGGGGATTAATTATTCGCGACCGGGTAGTAACCTCGGCAACCAAATTGGTTTCTACATCTAATTCTTTCACCTCCTGGGCTAGTGCAAATTTGATTAACTCTGCATGAGATTTGCACTGCGTTGCTCGCATCAAGCGCTTGTATAACTGGAGGGGTGTTACTTGCAGTCTGGAGGATTCTGATAACGTTAGAATCCATCAAGAAATCCAGCTCCATCTCCAAATCTTGGCTCATTCGGCATTCGTTGAGGAGGCCATTGCAGTGGTAAGTAGCGTTGCTCTTAACTAGGACGGCATGTCTACCGCAACTCGATTTCAGGAGAATTATTATCATTGCTACCAAGGGCAGAGAAAACTGACGATGAAACCCCATTTTTGTTTTCTTTCTTTCTTCCCACCCCTTCCTACGTTAAGATGGAAGGGGAAAGTTGCCTGCCCACTTTATATAGAAGGGAGAGAAATTAAATGAGGAGATTGTTAATTAATGACATCTTAATAAATATTAGACTTAAGTCAATTGATTTATAAAATTATATTTAAGAGTTAACATTTAACAAATTTAATCTTCAAATCTCATCATCTATATCTCCTTAATCTATTTTCAAATTGCAACTTATTTTATACCAAAAAATCTTGAATATTGGACCATATACTTTATTATCAAAGTGCAACATATTTTATACCAAAAAATATAAAAATCTTGAATATTGGACCATATACTGCATTATCAAATTTCAACATATTTTATACCAAAAATTCTTGAGTATTGGACCATATACTTCATTATCAAATTGCAACTTATTTTATACCAAAAAATCCTGAATATTGGACGATCTACTTTATTATCCTAAAATATAAAACATAAAAAACAAAAGCTAATGCCCATTACTCATTTGTGGAACATGAACGCCAAAAGCAAATTAAATTCATTAACTATATAATGTGATATGTTAAACTAATAATCAAGGCATCCAAGAAGTGATCAGATCATGAAGTGGGAAATGACATGGAAACCAAGACATGATTTTATGACATGAAAAATGTTAATCATTTAATTAATCCTTGAATTTCAATATTATAATACCATTACTCTTAAACGTGAAACACGAGACATTACATATATATATATATTGAAGATTATTATAGGATTTTTTTATCTCAAATCACTAAAATTGAAGAATTCAACATTTTATTAAGATATCACTTGTTTTGTTGATATTACTCATGCTCCTAAACATAAGACTTTTAACCTGCTCCTAAACGTGGTTTTTTTTTTTTTAATTGTGATTACTAGGATTTAATTTTTATCACTAGAAGTAAAAATTCAACACCCTACCAACATACCACGTTTTTTAGTTTTTGTTTCTAGAAACAATAAACAAAGTCATAAAAACAAAAAGTTGAAACTAATTAAAAAGATTATTAAAAAATTTAGTAAAATTTATCATGAGGACGAACATCAACTAGACTTATTCAAAGGTCAGACAATCCCTCCGACTCATACCACTATTCATATAATAAAATTATATTTTTATTTAAATTTACTTATGAAAATATATCTTCTCAAAATATTATAAAATATATAAATATTAACATAAAAATTATATATTTTTTAAATGGTGATTTAAGCTTATTAAATTCGGATTTAGATAAAAAATTTAAAATTTTTTCGAGCTGCGATCCAACTGATGAACACCTTTAATATCGACTAGAATCAACAAATAATTCATGAAACTATATCTTTCAATTTCCAATTATATATACATAACTATAACTTCGTAAGAATTTGCTGAGCAACGACCCAGTAATTGTCAAGGGACATGAAGCACGTTGTACTTATATAATTTTGGCTCCACCAAAAAAAAAAAAAAAAGAAAAGAAAAAAACACTAGGGAATAAATTGTTAGCGTTAAACTTTTGTGTTTTGTGCATCACGCATTAAAAAAAATTTAAATCAAATCAACCAAAAACAAAAGTTAAAGAAGTAGCTACCTAGAATTTGGTTTTCCCTTGAGTTAATTTATTTTGGGCTGTCCTTTAAATTCCGATGGTTAGAATCTTTGAAACTTCAATTTTAAACTTTGTGAATTCAATTAATCTTGGGATAAATGTATTTTTGTATAATCCAAAATCATAAATATAAAAAAATTTTATTTTAGGAATTTTGGTTTGTGTATTTCTTTCTTATGTGATCTTTTATTTATGGAAAATATTAATTTGATCATTTATAATTCTTTGATTTCTGCTTTTGAATAAATTGAAAATTTGTTCAATTAAATTACTAGGGATTCATAAAAAAAGGTATTTGGACAAAATGGATTTGGGTCATATAATAGGAGGCAATGTTTGGTGAGAATGAAGAGCACCAATCTAAAAAGAAAGCTGGAAAATCAAAAAGGAATTGGCAAGACTTGAAACATATAATAATATAAAATACTTCAAAGTAAAAAAGAAAAAGTGCCAGAGACGCAAAGCACAAAGAAAAGTTTAGGGAATATGGTGTAAATTAATGTCTCCACCTATGGTCTTGGTCTTGGCCTCCTACTCCCTAAGATCAAATAACGACTAAGGCCAACTGTCATCTATCTATCCGTCAATGCCTAACTCGACATATCCCAATGGGTTTGATTGGCTTTGCATTAAATTGGGTTGGGTTCTTAAATTAGGCAAAATAAAATATTAAAAGACAATATGTATAAATTAAAAATAACATAAATAAAAGTGAAATTCTAAATATATATATATATATATAGAGAGAGAGAGAGAGAGAGAGAGAGAGAGAGAGAGGGACAAGGACAAGGACAAGGACAAGGTCGGGGTAGGTGGCTACAGCCACTTCCGTAGACCCGACCTCATAGTAAACCCATGGCAGAATCAGAAATTGAATAAGAAGATCTGGAAATTGCTGTGCCTGAAATCATGGCTCCATATGACGGTATTCACCATTGCTGAAAGGGAATTAAATTCAAGCGACAAGTTAAAAATTTTACACTAAAGGTCGGATTAAAAATTAAAATATAAATTTTTAAATTAAAAATAAATTTTTTATTATTTTTAATTAAAAATTTTAAAAAGACAAGCAACAGCCGAGGGAGGCCGAGGCCTCCGCCTACCCCTTGGCTACGCCCCTGAATTCAAGCACCATCAGCCCAAATCAAACGCTGATTGAGCCTGCATCGGATTGCTAGGGGACACTATAGAATTATCCGTCATAAAGAAAAATCCTTTTAAGGATGAAACGGAAGTTTTATTGAGAAAATAACCTTATATTTTGTCAAGTTGATGGGGAGTATTAAGAATTTTGTCGTGACAAAAAATCCCACTTCATTTAAAATAAATCAATTTATTTTAATAAATTATGAAATTTGATTTAAGATAGTTATTTTTAAATATTAAATTAAAGATAGTACATAAGGTAGTCAATACTGTATCAGTGGGTAGGTGTACAATTGTTGTTTTAGTACTAATATGTGCTGATACTAGTGTGTTTCGTATATTGTTTTGGGTTTATCGAATTTTAAATATTTTAATTTATATGTACAAAAAATATTTTTAAATGTGAAATAAATGAAATTAAATAAATTTCATTTATCAAATATTGTTCAATTTATATATTATTTTTAAAGAAAAAACTTTATCAAACATAAAAATATCAATATCAGTCTGAGTAAAGCAAAAAATTTTTAATGATTGTTAAATTTTGAGTAATTATGTTTAATATTTATTAAATTTTCGAGTAATTGTGTCTAATATTCATCAAATTTAAGATAAATATCAGTCTAATTTTTTTACAAGCTTATTTTATGTACTGACTGTTACAACTATTTTTGATCTGTACGATAGAAATAAGTAAGTACCTATCGATATAGCCTGTATAGGCCAAAATAAAAAATAAAACGAAATTAATTATTATCGGTACCATTATATTTTAAAAATCGATATATATCGATCAATTCAATTAGTACCGATATGGTACCGATAACTTTGATTATGCACGCTAATACTTTTTTTCGCAAGTAATCGTACACCCGAACCCAATTTTGTATTCACAGACCAAACTTATCATTTTAATTAATTTTAAAATTTTATTAAAATTATAAGTTTTATTCGGTAAGCAATCAAAGATAAACAAAAATATTGATGAAAACTCCCAACTTCTTTTTAAAATCGTATAACGATGGAAAAACTATTATGACAGTTTGTCGATTTCATTAGGTACTTTTGAGAGTCAAGTGATTAATCAATCATGTGTTACCTAAGTTTTGATTTAATGAATTTAATTGATGTTTAATTTTAATTCCCTTAATTTTGAATACTTTGGCCTACATCGTTATTTTAATTGGCTTTTTTATGGTATTTTATTTTATGTGACTTTTATCTTATCGTTGTTAATAATTGCCGGGGCATTTGGGATAATGGCCTTGATGTTAGTGGACGGTGACTTGTTCCTTCATGCACACACATATTACCTGCATTTGCATGACATTAACTTTGTTTTTGAGCTTTTACTTTTTAGGAAGGGCAAAGTACTCAGGCTGTTGTCAGTTGATAACTTTCGCAGGGGCTAGCAAAACAATCTATGGGTGTAAAATATCTATGCTTTTGTGAGGTGAGCTCCGCATAAGCATGAAAAATACACCTCTCCAAAATTGAACCTTTGTTTTCCTGTAATAGGTGAGGATCAGAGTATTAGTTAATGGTGTAATAAGGTGTATGACAAAAGAACATAAAAACAAATAAGGGCACGGCCCTCGAAAACTTTTGATAACATAATTTTATTATATTTGAATTTTCTCTAATGTAGAGCTCGGCCTCGTTAAAATGATTTACTATTTCAATTATGTTAAATAATTTATATATTTATATCATATTTATATATTTTATTATATTATAATTATATTTAAAATATTTTATATTTAAATAAATTTTAATATTTAATAATTCATATTTAATAAATTTTAAAATATGTATTTAGTATCTCATATTTTAATTATTTTATTTATGTTATATTTATATAATCATAATTAATATTATTATATCTAATTTTAATTATTTTAATAGAAAACTTCATCTGCGACCTTTAATACCTAAAAGTAAAAAATGTATTTTTTTTGCCCAAAATGTACAACAAGATAATAGATAAAGATATATTAAAAGAAGAAAGCGTTGATCAAAATTCAAATTCTAAAACTCTAAAATGATATTAAATTAAGTAATAATTTGATGGGAAAGAATCCAATCCTTGTTATCAAATTTTTTTTCTTCTTAAAGCAATAGACGAAGTCAAAAAAATTAAAACTAAAAAAAAGTTGAAGATAAATAAAAAAAATTGATAAAATATATTACGAGGACAAATATCAACATAAATCAACAAATAATTGATGAAATTATATTTTTTTTAATTTCTAATTATATATATAACTTTGTAAGAATATGCTAAGTAACAATTAGAGGTGTCCATAGGCCCGACCAATCCGGTCATGATCCAAAAAAATTTAAATTTTAAATCTAAACTCTTCTTTGGCTCGATTCCATTCATCGGCTCAAATCATTGTTCATCTTTATTAAAAAATTAAAAAATTATTTTTATATTAATATGTATATATTTTATAATTATTTAAATAAAAATATATTATTTTAATTAAAAATTATTAATTTTAATCAAATTAATTTAAATTCAAATCCAATTTGATCAACCCTGCCGAGCCGGGCGGCAGCTCGCTCATAGGCTGGTCAAGTAACAAAGCCACTAATTGCCATAGGACATGTATAGCATTGTACTTTTCTTCAGCAAAATAAAGAAGGCTATACATTTTCAGCTTTATACTTTTGTGTTTTGTCGTCATCACGCATTTCAAAAAGTTAAAGCAAATCAACGAAAACTATAAATTCAGAAATTGGCAGCTAGAATTTGGCTTTCTCTCGGGTTAATTTATTCTGGGCTGTCCATTAATTTCCAATGGTTGGAATTTTTTATACTTAAAAATGAAGTTTTCTGGGTTCAATTAATCTTGAGATGAATGTATTTTTGTATAATCCAAAATCATGAGTATTAAAAAAATATTTTAGGCATTTTGGTTTTTGTATGTCTTTCCTATGTGATCATTTAGAATTAACATGAATTCATCGATTTCTGCTTTTGAATAAATTTAAATGTGGTTCAATTATAGGGGCAAAAAAGATGGCAGGTACAATGGATTTGGGCCATATCAGGAGCGGTTTGACGAGAATGAGAGCACCACTCTGACAAAACAAAAGGTGGAAAAGCAAAAAGGAAGGGCAAAACGTGAAACATATGATGTATAAACGGATCATTTGAATAACATTGATAGTGAGATTCTTTAGTTTTTATAAGTGAAATTAAAAAATTATTATATATTATTTTTTATTTTTTAAATTATTATATATTTTATTTATTTATTTTTAAATATTAATTTATTTATAAAATTAAAAAATTCTACTGTCATGGTATATAAAATACATCAAAGTGAAAAGAAAATGAGATAAAGCACAGAGAAGAATTATAGAGGAATATGGTGTAAATGTCTACAATTAAAGTCTTGGTCTTGGCCAAGATCACGCAATAACTAAGACAATTATTTCTCTTTACCCGTCAACAAATATATAAAATAATCGAAGTGAAAAGAAAAAGTGCTAAAGCACAAGGAAAAATTATAGAGGAAGATGGTGTAAATGTCTTCACTTTAGTCTTGGCCTTGGTCTAGATCAGACAATAATTATGCAATTATTTCTCTTTATTCATCAAATATATATTATAAAATAAGAAATTTTTACAGATCAGATAAAGAGAAGATCAAAAGAAATATCTTTTTTATTTTGATTTTAGCTGTATTTGGAACGAACTTCATCTTTAATTTAATAGTATTGGGAATGAATATTGTCCTCAAAACTTTTCAGAGATAGTTTTAGAGAATGACTATTGAGGACAATTTTCATCCCTGTAGTGATGATTTTTTATCTTTTGAAAACAATTATTAATTGTCCTCAATTTTTTTAAATTTTATGATGAATATATACGATACTCACAATTTTGCTGCAGGATTTATCATCATATAGTCAAGATAGGTCATTCACAATGCTAAAAAATTAGCATATATTCAGTTTCCATGTATATTTTACTGTAGAATCCTTCCATCTTGTAGGTTTCCTATGTCTCCTATATGGATTAATGTAAGAGGCTAGATATTTGCAACAACTAAGCTTGATGTACAAAAAAAAAAAAAAAAACAGAGATAATCTTTCCAAAGATATGAACCAATTTTAATCTTTGTTATAACATGTTAAATACGAATTTAGCATGCTAGATGCAAATAATTGAGTTATCACATCTTTTTTTTTTTTATCCAAGTATGATTAGTCACCTATACAAATTTATCCAATTTAACGTAATTCTAAGTTTAATGAAGGCACTTAAAAATGATAGGTCCTAACCTACTTAATTAGAATTAAGTCTGAGAGTACAGTTACATATGAAGAAAGATTAGCAACACTACAATGCCTATCTATATCGATGATACCTGATTAATCAATGTTACCCTAATTTTGGTCCTTTTTAACTAATGGTCTTTATCTCACTTAATTTTATCTAATTTTACTATATATTTTTATTATTTAAATATTGGTAGATTTTTAGAATTCTTTTTCACCATTTGGGAGTTATTCTAAAAATTTTCTCAACTCAACAATTCGTTCATAACAAAAATCCATCGTCGAAACTAATATTTTATGGAAAGAGAGGATATTCTAATTAACCTAGATTTTAGTATATTTTAGTTAAATATTTAATATTGGTAAATTTTTTTTAGGAATTAAATTTAAAACCTTGGGATCTCAGAAAATTTTCAGGTTACTCTCAAGCATTCGGTTTGATCCCTAAAAATTTCTTCTTTTATAAATTAACCATTCGCAAATTTCAAAGATTTCATCCTTGGATTTAAAGTTTTACGAAAAAAAGGCACATATGCTAATCAAAATTTTATTATTTTTATATTTAAGTATTTAATATGAATAAATTTTATTTTAAAAATTAGAATTGGAAGACTTTGGATATCATAATATTTTTGGGTACTTTCCACCATTCGGGCTAAATCCTTAAAATTCCCTCACCTAGAAATTCCTAGAAATTAATCATTATCAATGGGCAAATCTTAATTTGATTTAATTTACTATTATAAATTATGAAAGAAACTAAATTAAATTAACGCTATCCTAATAGAAAGCAACATGAACAACCAATAACGAGATAAGAAATTATCATTAAATATTAATTAATAAAATAAAAAATAATTCAAGCATTAAACAAAATAAGCAAATAAGCAATAAAAAAGTTAATAAGATTTGTATTAAATAATAATTCACACTAGATAAAAACTCATAGCAAAATTAGTTAGCCAAATAAATAAAATTATAAACGATCAATAAAAATTCAAATTAAGTAAAATTTACTAGCTAAAATAATTAATCAAGAAGGATACATGAAATATTTTTTTAAAAACAAATAAATTATAAAATTATAAAACCTGTAACTAAATAAAGAGAAAAAAATACAAAAGGAAAAGAATTTAAAAAATAAAATAAAATAAAATAAAATAAATAAAAAATAATTAGACAAATATAAATAAATTAATTAATTAAAACAAATAAATTAAAAAAGAAAATATGAAGAAAAGAAAAAACAGAGAGAAAAAAAAAGAATGCACATGGGTCGAGACCCACCCGCCCGGTCCTACGCAGACCCGACTCCAGCACATAAAAACCGAATTTTATTAAGCTTCATTTTCAAAACCATGTGATTAATTGTCAATAATCATGTGATCTATTAGTAAGCGTTGGATTTTTAGTTCGAGTGACCAAAGATTAAATCTTGTAATCTCAATTATTTAAAAAAATTTGGATAATTAATTATTTTAAATATTTAAATTGATTAGAAAATATCTTATCAATTTTAACTCCAACTTGATAAACTCTCCCTACCTACTCAAACCTAAACCTGACCAAATCCAACTTTGACCATAAAAAGTCAACAATTCGAATCTGTCAACCTAAACCCATAAAGAATCCAATAAAAATTTATTCGAAATTGAAATGATTAAAACTTAGAATAATTTAAAATATTAACTTGAATTGACTCAAATTTGAATTAAGTAAAATTTTATTTAAAAAACATTAATTTAATAAAAATAAATGAATATGATATAGGTAAGTAATTTATTTTAATTTAATAATTTAGAATATTTTTATATTTCTATTAGAATTTTATATACTTTTAATATTATTTTTTTCTTAATTACAATTAAAAATTATTTTTAAATTACAATTAAATTTTGTTTTTATTTTTATTAGTATATATTATAAATAAAATTTTTATTTTCTTTTTTATACTTTGATAAAATAATTAAATACATAGATAATCATATTACTTATGACAATTTTATAATATAATTCAATTTTTAAAAAATTAAAATATGTTATATTGCCATTATAATATTATAATATTATTTAATATAAAGTATATATTTTAATTCCTATGGGTATACATATGATCTATAATAAATTATATAATTTTTTATCATTATACAAATAAATTTATTATTATTAATTTTAAAAGTACGATCTTTTCGCATGCAATATTGAATAATATATATAAAATAGATCATTGATAATTATATGTTATTTTACCTTAATTGTTGATTCATTACATTATAATAATCTCTTATATGTTATTTAATTTAAATAATATAATTTCTTATCAAATATTACATGTTCTTTTTGAAATAAATGTATCGTTTTTAATTTCAAAATTTTAAACTTTATCATATGATTTAATTTAGCTTGGTCAATGTCCTTGCTATATATTTTTTATTTTATTGCAAAATGTTACGAAGAAAAATAAATATGTAATCATGTATGTATGTATCAATATGATAAGATTTATTATCATATAAAAATGTCGTGCATGTTGGTAATCAATGTGTTAAGAATTACGCTTTTACTTACTATAAAATTTTTATTAATTTAATTTATACATTATGTTTAGAATTTAAAAATATTATTTGTAATTAACTAGTTTAATTTCAAAATGAATATAATTTTTATTTTTATTTGAATAAACATTTATTATTACATTTTATTACAACTGATAATCAAACATTTTGGTAAAGTTCCTAAATATAATTTAATGTTAGTGACAAATTCACTCGGTAAAAATTTTAGGATTAAGGGTTGTATATCAAGATTCGAACCTTTCAACAAATATAAAATTTTACATATTTTACAAATATATAAATAAATTCGGGTTAGAATTTCAAGTACATTACAATATCACATTTATTTTTATATTATTTTATCTTTCGATAAAATTTTAATAAAATTTTATTCGAACAAATAATCTCTTTGATTTTAATATGATTTGATTTAAAATTTTAATTAAACAAACTTAGAATTACAGTAACCTAAATAATCTAAGTCTGAAATGAACAAAACTCAAAATAATCCAAACTTGAAACAAACCAAATTTAAAATTAACACAAATTTTTGAAGACCTAAATTAATTTATATCAATTTAATCGTCAATATGTATTTAAATTCCCACAAATCCAAATAAAAAACAATGAAAGATTAATTTTATACCGAAGTGTCAAAACAATCGAACATTAGTGTCAATTACATGCTTTTATATTTTTAAAAGAAAACCTGCACATCTAACATCACATAAAGTGTCAAATATAGCTTGAAATCAATTGTCAAAGTTTGGCGTCCTAAAGTTCGGCACCGAACCTCTGCAAAGTTTTGCACCTCCATAACTCATGAAATTCAAGTAATTATTTAATGGCTTTGAAAATTTTATCTATTGCATTATATGTAAGGGAGCTTTATTGTGTGTATAAATAGAAAGACACTTGGCCTTGGTAAAGTGTGAAGAACAAGTAAGAATATACAAGTGAGAGCACGCTGAGAGTGAGATTAAAGAGCAATTTGTGTAGTGAATTTTTGAGTATTTTGGGGAGTGAAGTTTGAGCTATTGGTTAGTATTTTTTTAGTGTTAAAACACTTGTAATCTTCTACTTATTATTATAGTGGAATTTCTCCTCCCCTCTACCCATGGACATAGGCTTAAAAGCCGAAACACGTAAATCCTCGTGTTCTTATGATTATCCTTTTCGCATTACACTTCTTATTGCGTGTCTTTTTATTTTCTAGTGAATTTATTTAGTATCATATTACCATGCTCAGGTCTATTTTTCTCAATAAATTGGTGTCAGAGCTTTTATTTTGATTGCTTTTGCAATATTTGCAAAGTGGTTGTACGCTTGATTTTTCTTAAGTTGCTTCTATTGTCAGCTAAATCATTGATATGGTTGCAAGTATGTCATCGACTAAATGTAAAATCAAGAAATTCACCGAGAAGAGTAGTTTTAGTCTGTGGCTTATCAAGATGCAAGCAATATTGGTCTAACAGGGATTACTGAAAGTGCTGTTTGGTAGAGATAAACTACTAAACACACTTTCAGAAGAACAAAAGGATAAGCTACTAGAAAAAACACATAGTGCTATTTTGCTAAGTCTAGGAGATGAAGTATTACGAGAGGTAGCCGAGGAGACGATCGCATCCAGTTTGTGGCTTCGACTAGAGAACAAATATATGACAAAGTCATTGACAAACTAGCTTTACCTCAAGCAGTGACTTCACACCCCTAAAATGGATGAAGGTACACCCGTTTCATAGCACCTGGATACCTTTAACTCTATTATTATAGATCTCAATAATATCGATATCAAAATTGATGATGAGGATTAAGCACTAATTGTTTTATGTTCTCTACCACTTTCACACAAGAACTTTGTTGATGCTATGTTATACGATCATGATGATATTTCTCTCAAGGAGGCAAAAAATGCCTTGGGATCTAGTAAGTTAAGAAAGAAACTTACTAGTAAGGCGAGTGAAAACAATCAAGGTGAAGGTTTGGTTGCTCGAGAGAAATCCAAGTTAAAAGTAGTAGTTCAAGCAAAAATCACTTCAGATCACAATAAAAAAAGAGTACAATGTTTAGGGCACATCAAGAAAGACTGTCCAAAAAAGAAGAATAAAACTGAACCATAAGAGCAGTCCAATAATCATGCAAACGTGGTTGATGCAAAATCTTTAATTAATACTAAGACCGTTATGATAGTATCAGATTCTCACGTTGATTAAAGGTGGATTCTTGATACAACTGCCATATTTCATACTAGTACCTCAAAGGATTTGTTTTCAACATATAAGAGCTATGCTGGATCGAAGCTAATGGGAGATGACCATGTATGCCAAGTTGTGGGGATTGGCGCAGTTCGAATAAAAATGTTTGATGGTATTGTCAGAACCTTGATAAAATGGTTGGCACATTCTCGAAATGAAGAAAAGTGTAATTTCTTTAAGTGCTGCGGATAAGAAGGGTAATCTATATTTTGGTGAAGGTAGAGTGCTACGGGGTATTCTCTAGTGCCCTTACTGTGATGCATGGACATATAGAGCAAGGACTTTACTTCTTAGATGGTAACACAGTTACTAGTGTTGCAATAGTGTCATCATCAATTGATCCAGATTTTGACACCACCAAGTTATGGCATATGTCGCTTAGGCATATGAGCGAAAATGGTCTATCAGTACTAAGCAAGCGAGGTTTGTTATATGGCCAATGTACTGGAAAACTTGACTTCTGTGAACACTACGTCTTTGGCAAGCAGACTCGGGTAAAGTTCGTTATCAGGATTTATAGAACTAGAGGTATGGTGGATTATATTCACTCTGACCTTTGGGTCCTTCTCCAATTATTTCAAAATATGGTTACAAGTACATGTTAACCTTTATCGATGACTACTCAAGAAAAGTTTAGGTGTATTTCCTAATGCACAAAGATCAAGTGCTCATCAACTTTAAGCAATTTAAAGCCTTGATAAAAAATCAAACAGGGAAGAAAATCTAGCTACTTTGAATGAATAATGGCTTGGAGTATTGCGTAGGTGAATTTAGTGAGTTCTGCAAAAATGAAGGAATAATGAGAAATTGCACTGTTCACCATACACCATAGCAAATAGAGTTACAGAATGCATGAATAGAACTCTCTTAGAACGAGCTTGTTCTATAAGATCAAATGTTGGGCTTGGTGAAGATTTTTGGGCTGAAGCAGTAAATACTACATTCTATCTGGTAAATAGATCTCTGTCTACAGTTATTGAGCTGAAGACTCCTGAGGAAGTATGGTCTGGTTCTCCTGTTGATTACTCTAGTTTAAGAGTATTCGGCTACCCTGCTTATGCTCATGTTAATGAAGGCAAACTTAAACCTAAGGTGAAAAAATGCATATTTCTTAGATACGGCTAAACGGTAAAAGGATATGGTTGTGATGTCCTAATCCAGAGTCACTAAAGTTCATATTCAACAGAGATCTGACTTTTGACGAGTCATCCATGCTTCGATCCACCACTAATTCTCGAGAAAATGAGGAGTCAAATAAAATGGGAGATCACCATGTTAAAAGCAGGTGGAGTGTCAAGTGAGAGCTCTAATTTCTACAAAAGGCACTTCAATCCAAGATAATCATGATGAGGTGCAAGATTGTCATGAAAATACGACACCTCAAGAACAAAAATATGGCATTACCATCGAAAAAGCAAGTAGGCAAATTAAACCGCCTTAACAATATACAGATTTTAATCTGGTTTCTTATGTACTTAATGCAGTGGAGCCTATTGGTACAAAACCTTCCAGGTATGATGAGGCTGTCACATGTGATGAATCAACATAATAAGTAATTGCTATAAGTGAAGAGATAGAATCTCTACACAAAAACCACACTTGAGAATTGGTTAAACCGCCATGTAACCAAAAGATTGTTAGTTGCAAATAGGTTTTCAAGAATAAAAAAGCAGGGATTGATTATAATGAGGTTTTCTCCTTGGTTGTGAAGTATAGCTCCATTTGTGTGTTGCTTGCCATGGTGAGCAAGTTCGACTTATAACTTGAGTACTTTGATGTAAAAACAACATTCTTGCATGGTGAGCTTGAGGAAACAATCTACATCCATCAACCAAAAGGCTTCACAATGCCTGGTAAGGAAGATCATGTTTGCTCATTAAAAAAGTCTTTATATGGATTAAAACAATCACTTAGGTAATGGTATAAGCAATTTTATAGCTTTAAGATTGAACATGCTTACACAAGATGTGATTTGATGCTTGTGTCTATCATAAAAAACTACCAGATGTTTCATATATTTATTTACTATTATATGTTGATGACATGTTGATTGCTATGAAGAACATGTCAAAAATCAACAAGTAAAAATCTTATTTAAGTGGTGAGTTCGAGATGAAGGATTTAGGCACTGCCAAGAAAACATTAGGCACGGATATTCACAGAGATCGTAAAGTGGGCAGGCTTTGCTTAGCGCAAAAAAATTATATTGAAAAGGTGTTTGAACGCTTCGGCATGAATAAGGCTAAACTTGTGAGTATTCCCTTAGCAGCATATTTCAAACTTTCAGCATAATTATCACCACAGTTTGATGAAAAAAAGTAGCAGATGTCTCACATCCCATATTCGAATACAGTTGGGAGCATGATGTATGCAATGGTTTGCACTCATCCAACATTTCACATGCAATCAGTGTAGTAAGCATATATATGGCTTGTCCTGGTAAAGAACACTAGCAGGCCATGAAATGGATTCTCAAATATTTGAGAGTTACTATGGATTTATGTTTGGTGTATGATCAGAGTAATTGCTCTAACAATATCACTGGTTTTATGGACTCTAATTATGTTGGGGATTTAGAAAAAAAGAAGATCTTTGATGGGTTATCTATTCACTTTTTCTAGAAGAGCCATTAGTTGGAAAGCTGTGTTACAGTCTACCATAGCCCTGCCAACGACTAAGGCAGAATATATAGCAGTAGCAGAAACAGTGAAAGAAGCATTATGGATAAAATGTCTAGTAAGCAGTCTAGGTTTATAGCAGGATTCCACTGTTATATTTTGTGATAGCTAGAGTGCCATTCATCTAACCAAAAATCAAAATGAATAGACCAAACACATTAACATCATATATCACTTTGTCTTGGATCATGTTAGGCAAGGTGATATTATGATCAATAAAATTGCTACTGAGGAACAATCTTGTGGACATATTAACAAAAGTTATCCCTGCTTACAAGTTCAAGCATTGCTTGGATTTTGTTGATATCCCTAATTGGTGAATGCCCTGAGGGTCGCATGGAAGAGGCGACTCAGCTTCGAGAAATTTACTATAATTTTCCATCTTAATTGAAATTCAAGTCAAGGTGGAGATTTGTTAGATATGGCTCGAAATCAATTGTCAAAGTTTGGCATCGCAAAGTTAGGCACCAAACCTCTAAAAAGTTTGGCACCTCTATATCTCATGAAATTCAAGCCATAATTTAATGGCTTTGAAAATTTTATCTCTTGCATTAAATGCAAGGGAGCTTTATTGCGTGTATAAATAGAAAGACATTGAGCCTTGGCAAAGTGTGAAGAATAAGTAAGAGTGTACAAACAAAAGCAAGCCAAGAGTGAAATTAGAGAGCAATCTGTATCATGAATTTTTTAGTATCTTGGGGAGTTAAGTCATAAGCTATTAGGTAGTGTTTTTTGATTGTTAAAACATTTGTAATCCTCTATTTATTATTATAGTGAAATTTATCGTCGTCTCTACCCGTGGACGTAGGCTTAAATGTCGAACTACGTAAATCCTCATGTTCCTGTGATTATACTTTTCACTTTTCTCTTCTTGTTGCATGTCTCTTTATTTTCTAGTGAATTTATTTGCTATCATATTGATGTGGTCGGGTCCATTCTTTCTCAACATAAAGTTCTTTATCAACTCATTTTTTTTTCACTCACATATTTGATGATGTAAACTTGAATAATTTTTTAATAATAATTTTTCAATAAATTAGTGTAATTGTTGTACCAATTCAATCGAAAATTTTAATATCAATTAAAAGCACATGTAACAATCTGTAATTTGCTTATGGAGTTTCAAACAAGAAAGATGAATCAATTCAGCTTGTACTAGTTTATACGGAATTGGTTCAATTTCAAAATGGTACTTAAGGTGTTTCCAAAATTTGGTAGACAAATATCCAACATCAGCTTTTCTACCAACAGGCATATCATCTCATCAATTGATAATGCTGAAATCTCAATTTAAAAAACCAACATTATTTTATCATAGAGAACCAAAAGTAAAAATGAGGGGGTTGAAATATGATATACTAGCAGAATTAAATGTAGAAACATCGATCATTATTATAAATATTAATCACCTCTGCTTGGACGATAAGCATACTTGTTTTCACATGAAGCTTTACCTCCCCGGGCAGAACAAGGTTGACCAGGTAAACATGGGATTTGCATTGGCTTGTAACGAAAAAGCGCTTCGATAACTGGATGACTGTTGCTTGGTGTCTAGAGGATTCTGATAACATTAGAATCCATCCAGAAATCGAGCTCCAACTCCAAATATTTGCCCATTCGGCATTCGTTGAGGCGGCATTTAATAGAAAAATATTTTATATTTTAGTGCTTTATTTGGTTAATTTTTTAATTAAATGAAAAAAAGATATTTATGCGAAAAAAATTATAAAATAATTTGCATAAAAAAAATTTTAAAAATCGACACATTAAAATTTTTTTTAAAAATAGTTTATATTATATATATTATATTAATTCAAGATTTAATATAAAATAGTTTTTAATTTTTATTTTTTTAAATAGTAATTCAAGATTTAATATAAAATATTTTTATTTTTATTTTTATTAGTTTTTAAATAGTAATTCAAGATTTAATATAAAATATAATTCAAGATTTTATTTTTTATTATTTGTAAATGATAAATCAAGATTTAATACAAAATATTTTTATTTTTTATAAGTTTTTAAATATTAACTCAAGATTAATAAAAATAATTTTGAATACTTTATTTTTTGTAAATACTATTTTAATATATATATAATTTTTATATATACAGGAACAGTCGGTTTTATTAAGAACATAGAGAAGAGCAACAACAAATAAAAGAATAAAATTAGAAGTAAAAAGGTAATTAAAATTTTTATTAATAATTTTAATAATTATTATTTCCTTCTTTATAATAACTTTTTTGGTTTTACTCTTTTTTAATAATTATTAGTTTACTTTCTTTTTTTAAAATTTTTTCAAAATTTATATAGGTATATATATGTTGTGTTGGGAAATCGATAAATCATTTGCCGATTTCTCAATAGGAGTATTTATGTATTGAGAAAGCGTCTAATCAAATGGTGATTTCTCACTTAGATGTTAAGAAATCGTCATTTGATTTGGCGATTTCTCAACTAAATTTTATAATTTTTTTTATGTTGAGAAATCATCATTTGAAATGATGATTTTTCAATAGCTTTTCAAAATTGACTTATTTCGATAAATAATTTTAAAATAACTTATTTCGGTAAATAAAAAAAATTTATATTATTCTAATAAAAAAGCCAAAAGAGACGGCGATAGTTAAAAGTTCGAGAGAGTTTAGAGCTAAGTTCTAAGATTCAAATGTGGGATATATAAGAAGATATAAGGTTATGTTTCACTTTTTTTTATATATATTTGAGGTTATAAAGAATTGAACTTTAGTTCCTAAAATTAAATTTTTGTTTGATAAAAGTGATGAAAAGAGGACAAAATAAAAATTTTGATAATTAAATGGTCACCTCTTTCCTCCTTTATATCTTAATTATTAGATTAACAATTTTTTCATTTTTTATTACCATTTTCCATCATTTCTACTACACAAAGTTTGAATGTTCTGCATTCTACTGACAAACAAGTTATCTTTCATTTAACTTGCTATAATTCAAAAGTTTTACTTATATTTTAGAGTTTTTTTTTTTCATTAAATATAGTAATAAATGTTGAAAAATATAGTTCTGCTATAATTTTATGAGTATGGAAAGGCAACTGATGATATAAACAAAATATCACTAAACATTTGTTATTTGACGTTTAGATTTGTAGGTTTGTTGAAGAACTCAAATGGGTTTTTCCAAATGCTGAAATTTTGAGAGCCTTACAATTTTATTATTTGCTTTGTAAAAGAATAGCTCTTTCATGAACTGGGTTAAACAACAATGTACATGGACTTAAAAGAAACTGCTATTAAATAAATGATTATAATTTAAATAAAGGTTGATTATTCAATACTATAAAAATTTCACAAGTGATGAAATTAATAAAATGATATATATATATATATAAATCTTAAAGTGTATTTTAAAAAATTTAAAAATAAAAAAATAAATAAGACATGTACTATTATATTGATTTCACTTGTGAAGTTTTTATATTTTATCATCACTATAAAAAATAATTATCTTTATATAAATATATGAAAAAAAATAATTAATTTTGAATTTTTGAAAGAATATTTTTATTAGTACAAAAAAAACCCTCAAAATTATATAGGGTTGTAGCTGTAATTTTCTTTTTCTTTTATTGATTACTTTATAACTGTCAGCTTACTTCAAACCAGAGACTAATACCCTGAAGCCTAATAAGTTTGGCTATCTTCTAGAAAGACACGTGATTGCTTCCTAAATCAATTAAGGTTATTCAAATATATTAAAAACCACTAAGACTTCAATTACTAGAACAAGATTATCTATACTTCTAACTATCAACTTCAACTAAAAGATGACACATGACATTTGGTAAGCTGCCCAAAAAAATATAATTAAACCTTTCCAAATTTAACCAATGGTACACATGTTTTTTACCTTAAATCTTTATTGCTTTTCTTTTTCTCTCCTTTGACGCCTATTAATTTAAGCATAATGACGGATCTCTTGTTTCCTCCTTTACAAGACTTTATGCCTCCGACACTTCCATCTTGACACCAAAATTGGATGGTAACAGAGACCTACCTACCTTGCCTTTCTTTATTTGCATCAAATTGAGAATCTATTTGATATTAAAAATTGGGTCAAAAGCAGCACGAGAAAACAACTATTCAATGACAAAGACCAATACTAAGGGAAGTCATCATTGCCAATGTATATATATAAATTTTTTTTCTTACTTTCGGTAATATTCTCCTCCCACTTGGATTAATTATATGCATCTTTTCCTATTTGCTCTCCATCCTGAAGTCAGCAAAAATTAATAAAATATTTACTTTGTATTTTTTATTTCTTGGAATGATAGTGCGAAAAAAGAAGACAGAAACGATAATATTGAAATGTTCGATAGGTTTGTTGTACCTAACTGCACAATTATGAACTGCTTTACAACTCATCAAATTTTAAAACCAAATAATTACTATTTTAATCTTAAAAAATAAAATTTAATAAAATTAAGCCCTCAATTCTGGAGGAATGGCTCTCTAAATTAAGATTCAATAGCCTCCGCTATGGCTCCCTGAATTGAGATTCAATAGCTTGTTACGTGGCAAGCAGCTGCTTGCATGTGGTAAACGGTTGTAATATTTTTAAAATTTTTAATAATTATTATATTTGTATTTGTGTTAGGGCAGTAAGTGTATAAACTTCAACAAATTCATACATTTGTGCTGTGTTGATGTTATTTTTGAGTTATATTATGCTTTAGTTATTTTTTTCATATTTATATTTTGTTAGAAATTATTAGATTTAATTGGTACTATTCAAATTGATTACCATGTGACAAGCAATTGTAAATCTAATGGATACTATACGCTTGACTCTTTGTGCCGTGTATCTTCATGTCTGTATTACTTTATGTGTTTTAATAGTATTTAAAACATTAATATTTATATAAATTTTGACATTAATAATTCATTTTATGTGAATCTTAAGACGTTTATCTATGCAGTTGTATTGATGTTATTTTTGGTATTATATAATATTTTAATTATTTTTTTAATGTTCATGTTTATGTTAATTTTTTGTGTCAAAATCGTATTCATGATATCTATCTTATATATAAAATCCCAGACTAAGTTCTGTGTCACGAGTTAAGTGATACCAACTCAATTAGCGAATTACATAAAAACCAAAATAAAATTATTTATACTATATACAGAAATTAAAGATATTTGAGTCTTTTAATCTTAAAAAATAATTGCTTAAGAATTACTCTTCTTTTTAATTTATCTTTTAATTTTAAAAAATAACTATTGAATTAAAAAAATACCTCTTTAATAATTTATTTTATATAGATTTTAATATATTTATTTATTCATACTGTATTCAAATTATTTTTCGTTTTTTATTATGCTTTAAACATTTTTCTTATGCTCAGAAGCGATTCATTGTATAGTTTGGAGGGGTCACTGCCCCCAAAAATTTTGAAAATCCTTTAATATACATATAGATAGGTTATATATAGTAAAAAAAAAATTAAATTAGCCAAAAAATAAAATTTATATTTATTTAGGTTTTTGTTATTTTTGTTTATAATTTAATTTTACGCCTTAAAACTTAATAGACAAATATAATCATCAGTCGTGGTCCTAACAAATTTTAAATTTTGTAGCTATATTAGATTTGAATTAATATAAGTTTTGATATAATTAAAAATTAAGTTTAATTGTTTGTGTTTAAATATTTTCAAGTTAGTATTTTTTTCATGAAACATTTTGTAAATACTTTGGAAAATGCTAGAATTTATTTTAACTCCTTCAAGTACTCAAAAATGTGTTCTTAATCATACATTTATATAAAATATTTTTTAGATAAGTTTTAAATGTTTTCAAAAAAGTCATTTCTCATAAGGCACTTGTATTGATACAAAGCCATTTGTATCGATACAGCATAGTGAGTATCGATACAGTAAACTCTAATAACCACGTTTTGAGGGTTTGCACGACAATTTATCGATAAACCAACTTATGTATCGATACAACTCAGCATAAAATAACGAAAATCACTCAAATGAAGCTCCCAATAACTATATTCCTTCATTAAACATTTGCAACGGCTATAAATATTGTAAAACACATAAAATGGTTAGACTATTGCTAATTAATAAAAAAAATTACAAATGAAATTACAAAAAATTGCTGTAAAATTCAAATAATGAATTTTATCCAACCAAGTCAAGGTTTACAATCTCTGATCTTCAGACGTTTATCACCTGCCCAAAATTACTCGACAGATTCTGTAGTATGTCTCCCAGGCTGCCTCAATTTCATTATCGATCGATAGTACTTTCAAGCAGTAATACAACAAACTAAAAAAATGATATGATTTTCTCTCTCGAAAATAACACAGCACACAAAGTTACAAATGGGATGAAAAACCTTTTTTTTTTTTTCCCCCTTGATTAAAAGGATTGCTTTTTACCTAACTACCAATTTTTTTCTTGAATTTTACCAACTAAAGGCAACAATTTCAGACTATGGCATTAAAGCCATAAAACCTATATTTCCATCATTAAAAAGAAAACACATTGTTTTAAAATAACAACAGTTCAAGACCATGGCATTAAAGCCATTAAACCTATGTTTCCATCGTTAAATTGTTTTAAAATTAAAAAAATTTCAAACCAAGCTACGTTTCAAAACTAAGAAGCGGTTTGGACAAACTTAATGCTCGAAACTATTACAGAATTATTTTATCAAACGACGAGTTAACATTTTCTTCCTCTTCAAGCATGCAATTTGAGAACAATTTTTCATTTACCTCGGGTATCAATCATGTAAATTAAACTTACACCATATATCTTGACACGTATATCACATGATCAACTTCGTATAGATATACATATTTCATATTTATATAGTATTAAAATGTCATTGATATCCAACATATATTTGATGAATAAAGAGAAATAATTATCTTAATTATTATCTGATCTGGACCAAGGCTAAGACTTTAAGTGTAGACATTTACACCATCTTCCTCTATAATCATTCTTTGCGCTTTAGCACTTTTTCTTTCAACTTTGATTATTTATTTATTTATTATTATTATTTTTTCTCATCAACTTTCATTATTTTATATATGGTTGAGGCGTAAAGAGAAATAATTGTTTTAATTAGCAAAACTTTAATTGTAGACATTTACACCATCTTCCTCCACAAGTTCTTCTTTGTGCTTTAGCACATTCTCCTTTCACTTTGATGTATTTTATTTATCATGGCAATGGATTTTTTTAATTTTACAAACAGTTTAAAAATTATTTTTTTTAAAAAAATATATTTAAAAATAAATAATTAAAATATATGATAATTAAAATTCAAATAAAAAATTATATATAATAATTTTTTAATCTCACTTATAAAACGAAAACCTCCACTGTCAATGTTATGAATAATAATCCAGTTATACATAGTATGTTTCACCTTTTGCTATTCCTTTTTGCTTTTGCAGCTTTTATTTAATCAGAGTGGCGCTCTCATTCTCGTCAAACCTCTCCGAATATGGCCCCAATCCATTTTACCTGCTATTTTTTTTTTGTCCCCAATAATTGAATAACATTAAATTTATTCAAAAGCAGAAATCGAAGAATTCATGCTAATTATAAATTATCAAATTAATATTTTCAAAAAGTAAGAGATTGCGTAAGAAAGACATACACAAACCAAAATGCCTAAAATATTTTTGTGACACTTATGATTTTGGATTATACAAATGTACATTATCTCAAGATTACTTGAACCCACAAACTTTCATATTTAAGTTTCAAAAATTCCAACCATTGGAATTTAAAGGACAGCCCAAAACAAATTAACACGAGAGAAAACTTTATCCTATCTTCCTATTTCTGAATTTATATTTTTCGTTAATTTGCTTTTAACTTTTTTTAATGCGTGATGAGGACAAAGCATGAAAGTATAAAGCTGAAAGTTTATTCCCTTCTTTATTTTACTAAAGAAAAGTAAAGTGCTATTTATGTCCCATGGCAATTGGTGGGGTTGTTACTCAGCATATTCTTAAGGAGTTATATATATAATTGGAAATTGAAAATTATAATTTCATCAATTATTTGTTGATTTGTGTTGATATTTGTCCTTATCATACATTTACCAAATTTTCTTTCTCGTTATTTTCAACTTCTTGTTTAGTTTTAATTTTATTACTTCGTCTTTTGCTTTAAGAAGGCAAAAAAAAAAAACTTAAAGATTAAATTATTACGTCCACTCAAATTTAAGAGCAATGTGATTATAATATGAAATTTAAAAATTAATTAAAGCGTTTATATTTAATATACGGACTCTTTATATTTATTTTATTAGTGAATTATATAATATCATCTATTAAAAATTGACAATAAATTATATCATATTATCTCATTAAATTTTTTTAAAAATAAATATAAACATTTTTTATTTAATAAGATGATATTATTTAATTTATTAAATTAATTAAATGGCTACTATTTTTTTAGTCATAACTCATGTCTTGGTTTTTTTGTCATTTCCCATTTCATGATCTCATCACTTTCTAGATGCCTTGATTAGTAGCTTAACATTATTACACTCTCTAGTCAATGAATTCAATTTGCTTTTGGTGTTTTTGTTCCACAAATGATGAAAAAGCATTAGTGGTTCTCTCTTTCGCACTGTTATTTTTAGGATCATAAAGTATACGGTCCAATATTGAAGGTTTTTTCTTTTTAAAGTACAAAATAGGTTGTCATTTGAAAATTAATTGAGCAGATGAAGTTTCAATCTTAAATTTTTTAAATATTATTTTTTAAATAAAATTATATAAATTAATTAAGTTAAATTTTATATTTGTCTAATATTCAATTAATTAATAATTTCTTTAATTAATTTCCCTCCCTCCTATATAAAGTGGGCAGGCAACTTTCTCCTGCCACCTTGAGTTGCGAAGTGAGGGGTGGAGAGAAACAAAGAAACAAAAGAAAAATGGGGTTTACTCATCAGTTTTCTCTGGCGTCAGTAGCGATAATGATAATTCTCCTGAAGCCGAGTTGCGGTAAAGATGCCGTCCTAGTGAAGAGCAACACCACTTACCACTGCAATGGCCTCCTCAACGAATGCCGAATGGGCGATGATTTGGGCTTGGAGCTAGATTTCTTGATGGATTCTAACATTATCAGAATCCTCCAGACTACAGATGACACCGGTAAAATTTACGGCACCCTTAGTGCTAAAGAGCCAGTGCAAATAACATGCAAATATAACCAAATTTGCATTGCCCCAGGGCAACCAAAAAACAAAATTAAATGTCAAAACACATATGGCTGCAGAGGTCTACTGCCTGCTCCAAATAATTGATCCCCAGAAAATTCAAGTCTTCGATTTCAACTCCATATCTAACCTGGTTGCCGCCTTAATTTGTGTACTAGTTTTTCTTTTTTTTTTCTTTTTGTTATTTTGCTTTTGATTGTATCCTTCTATATATATATATATATATATGTATATGGTTTCTCTGTATCCCTTTTACTTGTTCTAAATATATAATGATCGATGTCCCCGAAGCTAATTCTACTAGTATATCATATTTCAGCCCCCTCCTGTTTATTTTTGGTTCTCTAAGTTAAAATGATATTATTATTATTATTTTTAATGGTATTCGGGGCTAACATGAATTAAACCAGATCTTTAGAAGTAGGATTTCAGCATTACCAACAGATCATATGGTTGTTGGTAGAATAACAGATGTGGGATATTGGTGTTGCCATAGAATTGTGGCAGAGGACCACCACATTTTGGAATACCTAAACTAGTATTTTTAAAATTGAACCTATTCCGTATAAATTACTGACAAGATGAACTGGTTCATATTTCCTGTTCAAAACTCCATAAGCAAATTTTATGTTGTTATGTACATTTAATATCTGTATTAATAGTAAAATTTTTTGTTGAATTTTTTTATTTTTAATTTTTTGTTAAATCAATAGAAATTTATTAAAACCAGAGGTTGACAAAACTAGCAAAAACAGAGTTCAAGCAAGTTCCAGCAGGCTAACGAACGCTACCTAAGTGAACAAATACTCTAATAAACTAGCAAAGATTTTTTATTGAATTGGTATATTGAAAAAAAAAATTCTAAAAGAAATACTAAAATTTGCATCGATTAATAATGAAGGTGGAGAAAAGTGAGTTGATAAAAATAAAGGAAATTATGTGATGTTAAATGGGTAGGTATTGTTGTTTTTTATTTTTAAATATAAAAGCACATAAGTGACATGAATGTTATTACTTTATTTAAATTTTAAAATAATTTTATTAAGGAAAAGACTATATACATTCATCTAATACATTATTTTACACACTCGCATTTTATATAAGTTTTCAAAATTTAATATAGCTTATAAAATTTTAATTATTTTTATTGAAGTCCCTAAAATAAAACTATATATTTGTACATATAAACTCATTGAAAATTTTTTAAAAAAAAAAATCCTCTCACATTGAGGCTGTGTACCAAAATTTTAGTAAATGTTATTAAGTTTTATTTATGTCGGTGAGTAGACTAATTTTTAAACAAATTAGTCTTAAATGGTTTGAGACACACAGAAACTTCTTTACTTTTTTTCATTACCTCTTTCATTACAAATGAAAGGAGGGCTTTACTTATTAACACATGAACAATAGTTCGATGTAGGTCAAGCTGGTGATTCCACCTTCGTGAATTTAGCTACCAACGTAAAAGAGTTCTTATAGATATATATTTATCGAGCGAATAATTAAACGAAGTTTTTCCAGTCATCAAGTTATGAAAAAATATCGGATGAATAGTTTGAAGTTTAAAATTTTTCGAGTTTAACAATGAGATACAAGATTCTATGAGAGATAAAAAAAATAAATTACATTAGCATAAAATTAATTTTGATTTGCACATTTCGAAATTTTTGTATATATTTATATTTGTTCAATTTGACCATTTTATTCATATTTCATTCATGTAGATTTTACAATTTAAATTTTTAGGTAAATTAAACTTTTTGTTTGATGTTAAAAAATTAAACCGTTAAATATAAATAAAAAAGATAATATTCTTTATACACATAATATAAATATCAAATTTATCTAAAATTTTACATACATAACGAGTTCAATTATGTTTCTAAATCTAAAGATTAGTTTATTAAAAGATCAGTCATATAAAAAATATAAATTCTAAAAATTGTAAAATTAATTAATTTTATAACAATATAAATTGATTCTTTTATATATTAAAAAAGCAATATAACCAAAGCACTTGTAATTAATTTTGAAGTGTTAATCAAAGATCTCGTAATAAATAATGAGAAAGCAAGAAAAGAAGTATTCGAGATTCTTTATCAAACCGCAGCCTCTAAATTCTTTGCTTTCTCTGTGAAAAGAATTCTAAAGTAAAAAAGCTTAAAAGAGCAGTGCATAACTTTAAGGATAATATTGTTTTTTGAGGGACTACTGTGAGCTGAACAAATGGACCAGCAAGGCCAAGTCCAAAATTTGGAAAGGTGCCCTCCACTGAACATTTTGGGATCAATTGTGTCGGCAAATGGCTCAAGCAGTCAAGGTAATTGTGGAAACTTGTTTACTAGTTTTTAAGTTTTAAAGCTCGCACTTGTTTACCTAGACGCGTTAGAGATCCTACAAGGCTATGCAACAAAATTGGCTCCGATTAAGTTGGATTGTTTTGACTTTTAATCGAGTATAAATTTGACTTTTTGATTTTTTTTAATTTAATAATTATAATCGGATTTTTTATTATCAAATTAAGTTTTATAAAATAATTTATAATTCAATTTAATATGATATTAGAATTTTAGAATTTAAACTCTGCTCAACGCATTCTTCTTTTAATATTGCTTTATCCATTGTCTTGTTGAGCATAAGAATTTACACGTCCACATTTCTTTTATATTTGATCCACGTGCGTGATCATAATTAATTATTTATCCAGCTTGGGGAGTATTTAAACATAAATATAATTGTTGAATCATTTTTATCAACTTAAACTTTTAAAATTATTAATTTAAAACTTATCCGATGCAAGAAAATATTTTTTTATTTTAATAAATTTATTTAAAATATAAGCTTTAAATTTAGCAACAATGCAAAGACAATATCTCTATTTTTTAATTGGATTTGGAATATTTTAGTTTACTGTAAGTTAAGAAAACTCACATAATAATATATTAAATTTAATAATCTTTTCAAAAAAATTAACCATATCTCTGGCCCTAAAGAACAAAAACTCTTCGTATCTTAAAATCAAACTCGTAAACAAACTTTCTTGTCTAGAGTTTTTTTTTTTTCCCCATAAAATCTTAAGGCAAAGAAGCATCAACTAATTCTGAAGTAATTATTGGTATCTTTAAAGGATATATAATTTTACTTGATGATCCAATAGATTTCACACATGAAAATGAAGAAACAAATAAAGTAGCAATTTGTGTTGGCTACCGATGCTAATTTAAGGGTGTACAATACAAAATACGTATTTCTATATGTAAGTTGTTAAACTTAGATATATAGTGTGAGATTACATTACACGATTAATATCTAATGATGAATTAAAAATTGATTTTATTGTATCTACTTGAAGAGAAAGACTATTGGTTGGCATTGATGAAACTAGACCGAGCTCAAGTTTAGATTTGGGTTCAAGATTAAGTAAACCTTATCTTTTTTGAAACCCAACAAAAAATCAACCGTTTTGTTTATTTAAGACATGTCTCCTTCAAACAGGTTCCTATTCAATTTTTAAATGGTCCAAAACTGGTTTTTATTCTAATAGTATGTCTGTTTGGTTTTCTGGTTTATATATGTTCGAAAAAGAACAATTTCGGTGTTAGAGAAATTTTTTTCATTTTTGTCTGATAATTTTGTCCTATTTTGGGTCTGTCGGCGAGAGAGAAAATGCTATATCCGTTTGGTTCACTATGTAACGATGGACAGTGCTTTCAATTTGCGAAAATTACAATAAATTATCAAGCATTGAGAGGTAGAAAATAATCATCTCAAGATTAAAGATTTTAAACTTTGAGTCAATCAGCATTAAGTTAGTTCTTTATAATTGGTAATCTCGTTTTTTACTTATATTTTAATTTTGGTATAATTTTTGTTTCTTTTCGATTATTACCGTATCGTATTGCAGTATCGAATTTCGCATTATTTTTCCCAACAATCTTAAGACATTATTCGTATACTTTATACGTAGTGGTAGTGGTTTTTCTAATTTCAATATTGCAGAACGTTTAAAAAGGGAAAAAAAAAAAAAAAAGTAATACTGCATTTTGCAGACATGGTGTTCGTTGTTTCGATACTGTGAAATGCGGTTGTGTTTACAGTACTTATTTGAATTCGTTGCTTGGTTCCATAATCATTTTTTTATCTATATTAATTTTTTGTTAGCAGTACTTGGATCCGATTTTGTTAAGAAAGGCGATTTATTTTTATTATTCGTTTATTGTTTCAAACTTCTGTTTAATTTTTGTATATTTTATTCATCTGTAGTCAGTGTTAATCTCTTGATTTTTTTTTAATTAAAAAAATCCACTAATCTCCTTAAGCTTTAGTAGAAAATATGTTTATCTCCTATAATTTAAAGAATGCCAACTTACTCTGTGAAGTTTAACGGAAAAATACATTAACCCTTTAAGGTTTAGTTACTAAGTGAATTTTAACTAAATTGACACTTTTACATTTTATTAATTAAATATTTTTGTTTTTCATTCTTTTTATCTAAGATTTTTTTTAACTACAAAATATGTTAAACTTAGGCTTTTTTATTAGAATAATATAAAAAAAATTTATTTATGAACATAGGACGTTTTCAGATTATTTATCGAAATATTTTTTATTTTTATTAGTTTTTAAATAGTAATTCAAGATTTTATATAAAATATAATTCAAGATTTTTATTTTTTTTATTATTTGTAAATGATATATCATGATTTAATATAAAATATTTTTTTATTAGTTTTTAAATATTAACTCAAGATTAATAAAAATAATTTTTAATATTTTTTATTTGTAAATACTATTTTAATATATATAATTTCTATATATATTTTTATATATATAGGAAGAGTCGGTTTTATTAAGAACATAAAGAAGAGCAACAACAAAGAAAAGAATAAAATTAGAGATAAAAAGATAATTAAAATTTTTATTAATAATTTTAATAATTATTTTTTTTTATAATTATTTTTTTGATTTTACTCTTTTTTAATAATTATTAGTTTATTATCTCTTTTTGAAATTCTTCCAAAATTATATAAGTGTGTATATATATATATATATATATGTTGTGTTGGGGAAATCATTTGCGGATTTCCCAACAGGAGTATTGCTGCATTGAAATGGTAATATTGGGTGATTTTTTAACTAAATTTTATAATTTTTTTACGTTGAGATCAATAGCTTTTTAAATTTGACCTATTTCGATAAATAATCTGAAAATAACTTATTTTGGTAAACAAAAAAAATTTTTATATTATTCTAATAAAAAAGCTGTTAAACTTATACTTAATTCAATTATATATTAACTTTGACATAAATTCATAAAATTATTTTCTTTTAAAATAAATTAATTACTATTATTTAAATAGTTTTAATGATAATGAAATTGATTAAAATAAAACAAAGGAAAAATAAGAAGAAAAAACAAAATATATATATATATATATATAGCCATAGTTCGTGAGATTTCATTGAAAACAACCATGCTTCTATTAGTTAGAAAACCACATTTTATATGTCTAGAAAAATAACCAATGTTAGCGTTTCATTAATTAAATTAATATTTTTTTCAAATTTTACTTAAAAATTAAAAATATCATCATTTTATTTATTTTTGTTCTAATTAATTTTTTATCACTAAACTTTTTAAAATAATTTTAATTAATTCATTTTTAAATAAAAGTTATGTAATGAATTTATTTCAATGTTAATATATAATTGAATTAAAGATAAGTTTAAAATATTTAATAAGTACTTGTATGAAGCTTGATTAAACATATAAAGAAAGATAAAGGAGAAGAAAAAAAAAAGAAAAATATTATTATCATCTATGAGGTTTTATTAAAAATAAATTTACATATATTAACTTGAAAAGTAGATTTTATCTCTCTAAAAAATAACTACTATTAGGATTTCATTAATCAATTATATTTTTAAAATTTTACTTTAAATATTAGATATTCTCATTTTATTTATTTTCCTTATTTCCCTCATTTTTTATTTTAATAAATTTCTTTATCACTAAAGTTTTGAAATAATTTTGTTAATTTATTTCACATAAAAAACACAATACATTCACCTCGAAGTTAATATATTGGATCAAAAGATAAATTTAAAGTATTTAACATGTACTTGCATTAGAATTGATTTTAATCAATTTCTTTTAACATTAAACTTCTTTAAATAATTTTATTAATTTATTTAAATAAAAAACATGATACATTCATCCCAAAGTTAATATATAATATTAAAAATAAGTTTAAAATATTTAACATGTATTTAAATCAGAATATAATTTAATTAGAATTTAATTTTAATAATAATTAAAGATAATTGTAAAACTAATTAAATTCTCATTATGTTGTAATAAAAATTAAGTAAAAATGAATAAAAATAAATAGATTCTTTGATAATTAATAATTAATAAGAGTATAATTATCTTTTATTTAAATTTTATATAGTTAATTAACTCTCAGATTTAGTGTAATTTTCATCAAACCTCAAAAGGTACGTTAAGTGTTTTTCAAACTATAAGAATAAATGTATTTTCTATTAAACCTTAGTGGGGTAAAGGACCTTTTTAAAAGAAAAAAAAGCCAAGAATGGCTATTCCACCCCAATTCTGCAAACCATCGGATTTGGAACATGAATTTTTTTTACCAATTTATCCATCCAAAAATGAAGGAAAAGATAGGGGGAAAGAAAGAGAGAAGAGGGAGGAGGGAGGAGGAAGCTGCTAGCCTTCATTTGGCCAGCCAGAGGTCGACGGACCACCTTGATGTAGGTCAAAAAATTATTAAAATATAAAAAATAAAACTTAACATGAACATCAAAAGCAATATAAAATGATCTAAAAATTGCAAAAGAAAAAGTAAAAAGAATTCAGAGGAAATTTTTCTCTCTCCTAGGGTTTCGATTCGATTAGATATAGAAGGTGTTGAGGCTTCAAAGTTGGTAGGGAAGACGAGGAGAGGCAGGGGAAAAACATACATGAATCTAGCCTTGAAGGAGTGACAACGGTTGGTTTTTTTTTGGGGTTTTCTTCTCGAACTCACGTAAATCTACAATTTTAAGGGATGATTTAAAAAAAAAAAAAACTAATGGGAGAATCAAAAAAGGAGGTTAAGATCGTTCAAGACTAAAGTTTTGAGAAAGAAATGACGCCAAGGATGCCGACGGCAATGATGGCCGCCTGCCGGAATCTGGAAAATGACATGAACATTCATGTTGAATGTTCATGTCTTCTAGAGAGGGAAAGAATTTTAGAGAGAAATAGGTTAGAGAGAGAAAGCAAAATGAAAAATAAAATAAAATAAGCTTTTTATGTAAGTTAAAAATAAATATTTTTAATTATAATATAGGAAAATTTTATTTATAAAATAAACTAAAATATAATATCTAAATATTTTATTAAATAAAGGTCTTATCATTTGGAAAAAAAAATATTTTATTAAATAATTTTTAATATTATTTTTGAATTATTAAATAATATTTTATAATAAGTAATTTTTAAATTTAATTTTTAAAATTAAAATGTTACTCTACAATTAAAAGGTAAAATTAACTTTTTAATCTATTCCTTATCCATTCTTCGACTTTATTTTAACCAATTAAATAATTTAATATTATTATTAATCGATTACATTCAATTAATCAAATAATATAATATTTATTTTTTTTATTCTATTCTCATCGAATACTTATTTCATTTCTACTCAGTGAGTTAAATATACCGTCAATTTAGGAAGCCATTGCGCATGCTATTGACTCTCAATGTACAGAGCTATTGCTCTTGAATTTAGAGATTATTTTTATTAAATTTTATTTTATAAGATTAAAAATAGTAATTATTTGATTTTAAAATTGATGAGTTGTAAAGCTGTTCATAATCGTGCGGTTAGGCACGACAAACTTATCGAACATTTTAACATTATCTCTATATCTGTCTTCTTCTTCCCACTATCATTCCAAGATATAAATAATATAAAGTAAATATTTATCTAATCTTTACTAACTTAAGGTTGGAGAGCAAATAGGAAAGGATACGTATAATTAATCAAAGTGGGAGGAGAATATTAGTGAAAGCAGGAAAAAAATTATAATATACATGGCAATGATGACTTCCCTTAGCATTGGTCTTTGTGATTGAATGATCGTTTTCTCGCGTTGCTTTTGACCTAATTTTCAATATCAGATAAATCTTTAATTTGATTAGGTTCTAATATTTGGGTAAGATGAATAAAGGAAGATGATCAAAAGATGGAAAGGGTTCCCTCTCCTTACTTAATCTGATATTTAAAAAAAAAAAAAAAAAAACCCCATCATATACCTCTTTTAAAATCAAGAAAATTTTGAAATCTTTTTGAGTGTAGGAGTAGTAATTAGTTGGAATAAGAACATGCAAATGAAGACAGGCAAGGTAGGCTATCGGTTACCATTTGATCTTGTTGAGGTCTTTTGGTGTCAAGATGGAAATTTCGTTGGCATGAAGGCTTACTAATGAGGAAACAAGGTTAAAAAGTGTTAGAGGTAGGTTTTCGAGATTCGTTGCGATGCTTAAATTAGTAAATATTAGATGAATGAAAAAGAAAAGTAACCACGCAAAAATAAAAAGTTTAGTAGAAAAAATGTTTACTATTTATTAACTTCGCAAAGAACTACTTATATTTATTTAGATAACTTATCAAATACCACGTGTCACTTTCTAGTTGAAGCAAGTAAATGGAAATATAAGTGACTTTGTTATAGTAGTTGGAGCCTTATGTGATCTTTGATATACTTGTTGGGTGAATTTGGAAGGTAACCAGGCATCTTTGTAGAAGATGGCATGGCTTAGTACTCTTCAAGGCATTGGATCTCAAGCCTTAGCGAGGCCACCTAGTTGGTGAGTCTTTAACTCCAAACCAAGGCAACGACTATAAAACGACCGATTAAAGGGAAAAAAAAAATTACTGCTGCGGACGTCCACAATTGAGGGTTTTTTTTGTACTAATAAAAATGTTCTTTCAAAATTATAAATTAACTAGTTTTTCCTCGTATGTTTATTTAAATTACAATCATTTATTTAATAGCAGTTTTTTATGTTCAAATTCAAACCACATTAATAGAACTTTAACCCAGTTCATGAAAGAGCTTTTCTATTGCATAACAAAAAAAAAAAAAAATTGTAAGGCTGTCAAATTTTCAACATTTTTAGCTTATATTATGTGAAAGGCCCATTTGAGTTTTATACAAAGGTACAAATATGAACGTCAAATAACAAATATTTAATGAATTTTGTTTATGTCATCAGTTACCCTTCGATACTGGTAAAATTATAGCAAGAACTATATTTTGTCACATTTTTTACTATATTTAATGCAAAAAAATAATAATAATAAAACTTTAGAAATACAAGGAAAGCTTTTGAATTATAGCAAATTAAATGAAAGATAACTCATTTGTTGGTAGAATACTGGACACTTAAACTTTGTTTAGTAAAAATGAAAAATAAAATTTTAATTTTAAGAACTGAAGTTGAATGCTTGACAACCTCAAATATCAAATATTAAAAAGGAAAAAAAAAGTGAAAACATAACCTTCTATCCCTTCTTATATTCCACATTTGAATCTTAGAACTTGTGCTTCAAACTATGTTTTAAAATCTAAATACTACTAGAATTCTTCCCCGATTCGCTGGGAGAGTTTAAGTGTTTATAAAATTTTTAATTAAATAAAATCATAGTATATAGTTATTACTTGTTTAAATGCTTAGGTGGTATTTTAAAATCTTTAGTGAATGAATTTAAAGTTAAATTTTAATTATTATAAAAAAGTATAAAATATGGGATAAATTGAGATATGTTACACAAAAATAACATAAATATATGAACATGTAAAACTTTATATAAAACGAGTTATTAATATATAAATATTATTATAAATTTATAGTACTTTGTACAGACAAAAAAATAACACGAACATATATAAAAACATAAAATTTTCTCTAAATTGAATATTTATGATAAATTATGAAAAAAATATAATGGATTGAGATGTGAGATTCTAAATTATATGAAGTATGTCATGAATTGAGACATGCAAGAACATAATACAAATATTCAAATTTTCTCTAAATTGAATCAAATGACAAACTATACAAAATATGAGATAAATTAAAAAACAACATAGAAAAATAATTAGAACACAACATAAAAAATAATATTAATATGATACAAATAAGCAAACATGTCAAAGTATATATAATAATTATTATCATGTAAAAATTTAGATAAATTTGTAATACTTTCATCACAAAAAGAAAACATGAATACGTCATGAAAACACAAAATTTCACTAAATTGAAACGTGATGACCAATTATGCATAATATGTCAAGAATTGAGACAAGACATTAACATCATACGAATGTACAAATTTTTTGTTTATAAATTAAAACATGATCACCAACCATGCAAAATATAAGATAAATTGAGACATGATGCAAACTCAACATAGATATAATTAAAACAAAACATGAAAAATAATATGAACATCGTAGGAATACATAAATATGTCAAAGAATACATAATTGAATAATTAACATGTAGAAATTTATATAAATTTATTACACTATAAACATAGAAAAATAACACAAACATGACATGTATAAAAAAATTTTAAAACATAACTTCAAAATGATATAAATATGATACGAATACATGAATGTATAAAAATATTTATGAAATAAAATGGATTATTAGCATGTAAAATTTATAAACAATTATTTTCTGCATCAAAAACTAAATCACAAGCTTCTATAATATTTAAAACACTCGAAAAAAATAACATAAATACGAAATAATTTTTTTTCTCTTTTTCTCCATCCTTTCTCTCTCTCCTTTCCTTCCTTCTCCCTCCTAATGAAAAAAAAAAAAAGAGGTGCCACGTGTTGGCACTAGGTATTGATATTTAAAAATTTATATATAAATTTATAATACTTTTAACACATAAAAATAATACAAACACATCATTAATACATAAAATTTTCACTAAATTGAAACATTACAACAAATTATGCAAAAAAAGTCATAAATTAAGATAGGACACAAAGACAATATGGATATGCAAAATTTTTTTTATAAATTGAATCAAGATGATTAATTATACAAAATATAAGATGAATTGTAACATAATCCAAACACAACGTATACAAAAAATGAAAAATAACATGAATATGACATGAATAAACGAACATGTCAAAATATAAATAAAAAAATAATTACTGTGTAAAAATTTAGATAAATTTATTATATTTTAAATATACAAAAAAAATACGAATAAGATATATATAAAAAATTAAAACACAATGCAAAAATGATATGAATATGACGTAAATAAACAAACATATAAAAATATAAATAAAATAAAATGAAATATTAATATGTAAAAACTTATAAAAAATATGATATTTTAAACACAAAATTAACAGAATATGTAAAAGCAAAATTTTTCTCTTTTTCTCTCTTTCTCTCTTTCTTTTTTTTTTTCCTTTCTTTCTTTCCCTCTTCTCATTTTTCCTCCTCTCCCCTTGAACCCAAAAAATATGCCACGTGTCAGCACCATATCAATTTGTCTAGCTAATTGTGCATATATAAATAAAAGTTAGATTGTCTGCTTTTTGCATAAAATCCTAGTTGCATGGGCATTGCGATCACAAGAAAATGGAATTTGGAAGCCCAAGAATACAATTTGGGCCATGTAATTTCAAAACCATGTTAGCAAGAATGTGCGGTTATCCTATCCTATCACACGAAGACATTGACTTATCTCCATTTCCAAGACTCTATCCTTCATATATTATCCTTCCAAACACAGCGTAAAATTTCCACTTATCCCCCTCCCCAAAAAGAAAAAAAAATTGCACCCTACAAACTTACATCAATAATGTGGTGCATTGACTATGTTGGGTTTTCTAGTTTTTAACTCGACCCAAATAATAGGATAATTAAAACAAAAACTAATAATCTATATTAATAATAATCTTTTTGATTAAATTTGATGTCACAAATTAAATGACACTGATTCAATTTAAGAAATTATATAAAAATCAACTGATAAAAGAAAAATAGTTATAAGATTATATTAATAATTTAATTTTAAAAAAATAAAATTATATTGATTTATCAACCAAATACTCTAAAGAAAATGTAAAAATAGTTATTTCAAGATTTTTTTTAACTACTTTATTTTTTTTCTCTTTTAATTATTATTCAATTATTTATTAATTTCACTAGAACTAGTAATATAATTAAGAAAAATTATATGTTCATATTCTCTTAGTTTTTTAAGCTTATTTTATCAATTTAAGCTATAAAATAAGACTAAACGTTGAACGAAATAATATAAAATGTAAACAGGAGAGCATTGTGCATGTGTCGAAATTACCATAACGACACATTTGTTTCACAAAATGGAATGAGTAGAATAAATTAAAATGAAGTAGAAGTAACTTCTATGCTGTTTCTTTTATATTTTAAAACAGTGAAAGAATTAAGGTAAATGAATTTGGTGTCATTAAGTTAAACAATCCTATTTTAATTATGTAAAGTAAAAAAAAGATCAAATTAAATTATGATATCAAATAATAATATAAGGTATTTTTGGTTTTTAACTTTTATATAACATTTTTTAAAAATAATTTTTTAAAAAAAATCTATTTTTTAAGAACTATCATGAAACTACGTACTTTTTAAAACCTGTCATAAATAATTTATTTTTTTAATATTCTTTTTTCAAAAAAAAATCTTCCACTATAGGTGTACTTAATTATAATATTAATAAAATGCTTAATTTGTTAAAATAATTAGATATATAAAAATATAATTTTTCCCTTCGATGAAAAAAAACTAATAATTAATTTACACAAAATACAATATACTTTCCTTTTCATTTCATTTGATTTGTTTTTTTTACTTTTGTTCTTAATTTTAATGATTACATCAGTTCAAGAATATGAAGCATGATAAGTTTACCGTGTGTCAAGATGCACCTAAGACTACTCCGTTTGATAGGTCTAATAGAATTCTTGGGAAGATGAGCAGCATCAACACCAAGGCAGTGCTATTGAATCTTTCTAGGAGTCAAATACTCTTAGCACTTAAATTGGCGGCCTGTGAAAAATTGCTTCTGCTCTGGCTTAAACTCATTTAGGGTCACTTTCATGTTACTCACAGGGGAGCATAGGCTCCACTCCACTAGGAAGTCCCACTATATGTCTGACCATTTGCTTATCAGAAAAATCTATCCATTGGCGACGTGGGTATTTGAAGGGATATCCATTGGCATCTTTTTGCTGGCAGACTGCAAATAATACCAGCAATTGTCTTGTTTCTTCAATAAGAACAGATGCCTAATCACCTCGACAGAAGAAATCCACCCTTTCTCTTTACATAGAATGAAATAGGTCACTAGCATAGCCCAAGCATTAGGCTTTAATTGGTTGGTGACGTTCCATAATGATTCCATACTTGGCCGAAGAATGGATCTAAAGGAAGGTGGAAAGCCTCTTAAAAATATGAAAGTAAAAAGGAATAGAATTTCCTTTAACTCTGGTCATGGGTCGCCCAAATAAAGGGTTTGATATGTCATATCGCCCAAAATCAAATCTTCGATCCACAGCCAACGCTTCGCAGTCGCCATTGTTGTTATCTCGTTGAATGAGTCTACTCGACTCGTGTCAAACCTTGTGACCTGTGATGATGGTACATCACTTTCCTCTTTTTGCCCGACAGTTGCAGAATCTTGAGCCTGTCCTCCATCTAATGACGACCTTTGACCCTCATCTAGGGTTTGCTCTATTTCTTGAACTTGATTTTCTCCTAGCGACTCTTTCAACTCCTCCTCAACCTTTATTTATCGTCAAACGCTAGATTCATCGACCTAAACGTTCTCCATAATGAACAATTGCCTAACAATCTCTCTACTGTTCACTTTTAAATGGCCTTTTTCATGATTGATTTTATAACGAGCTCGGCGAAGGACCATCCAACAACTGTTGAAACCAATAAAACAAAAATAATATGAAAATACAAAAAGAAAGGACAATAATACCTTACATATCCAATTTTTTGAGACAAAGGAAACTCATGACGATGTGAGGAGAAAAAGAAAACTCAGAAAACTCAGAAGAAAGCAAAGAAAAAGAGCTTAAATGATAGATGGGAATAGAACAGGAAATTTAAGACCTATTTAAAGGGTCCGTACCAACGCAACTTCAGTCGTCCTGTTGATTCTAAAAAGTTGCCATATTTCAGCCTCGGATTGAAGCTGTGCAACTGTGGCACTAATTGTACCTGTCACACCATGCCAAAAAAATTCAAAATTCAAAAACTGAAAAAAAAAAAAAAAAAAAAAAAAGAGCAAGAAAATACCAAATGAAAATTTCAATCCATATCGGCGACCCATGTTGGCCGACACATATCAGTGACCCGGGATCTTCGCTTTTAAGTTGCCTGTCATCCACGAGATCTAGATCATTTTCCTTTACGTTTATGAATTATCATTTTATAATTATTCATATCTATCAGAGTAATTATTATATTTTTTAAATTATAATCGAATAAATTATTTATGAAAGAGATAAATTTTATCTCAGGATAATAGTGATTTTAGATAAATTTAATCTTCGTCACATCTATATAGGAAGTTGAGATGAAATAGACAGCTCACCAACCTTTATTGTCTCGCAGAACCATCGTTGAGGCGTTAGTTAACCTTCTCTACACAGCGTCCTTTATTGTTGCATCAAAAATCATTGAAGAATATTTAGCTTGAATTGCAAGTTTCCACACCTTTTACTTTTACAATGTCTATACTTTTATATCTTGTAGTTTTTTTTTTTTTGGGGTCTGAGTATCGCCCTACCTGAACAACAATGATATAGTAAGGAATCAGAAATAATGACGGCAACTATCTGTACAACTTCAAACATATCTACTTTGGGTGTCAAATTCCAAATATTTGGACTCGTACATTTATCTCCAATCTGTAATATGTTACTTGTGTTGGTGAATCTGACTAAAGGATGTGAAGCAAGATGAACAAAGAACTTTGGGTGGCTTGGCTTCACAAGGGTGGTAACTTGAGGAAGGGTGTATATTGGAATTACTTTTAATAGGTTAGAAGACGTGATGTTTAAAAGTGATGACCTACCAATTTACAATATAAAAGCTATGGAAGAAACTAAAGATTAGTATTTTCAATTGTGCAATGTGGCCTTTCCTATACAAATAAGGTTAGGGATCTATTTTCACTAATAATAATAATAATACATACATACATACATACTATATATAAAGTGTGTAGCTAATTTGATTTCACGAGTTAATCAGACATCAACTTAGTAAATGAAATTAATTAAAAGTCATAAGTTAAAACAATAAAATAAATTTAGGGATATTTTGATTTTTGGCATTTATACATATGTATATTTTTAAAATTAAAAACAACCCATTCATTAATAAACTATCAACTCTAAAAGGAAAACTATCCATATATATATATATATATATATCATAAATATTACATATTTAACTTTTCTAAAAACACCCACAAAAATGTGTACCAAAATCTAGTAATAATAATAATAATAATAATAAGGTTAATGATATTTTTCTTTTTCTATATACTTACCTCTGAGTTTTCAACTAACTTATTCTACATCCCTCTACTTAAAAAAGAAAAGAAAAGAAAAGAAAAAAGCCTAATTACGTATTGAGTTTTGGAAATGAGGTGAACTTCTAACTTGAAATTTAAGGTCTATCTTTTTACACTACCTATTTATTAGCCAAGATTGATTTTATTTTGGAAACTTTCAATGTATTTGAACATGAACTGACTGATCTAATCTGATTTAATTATAAAAAGTCAACAATTTGAATATGTTCAACTTAAATTCAAAAAGCATAAAAATTAACCAAAAATCACCCAAATTTAAATCAATTATAGTTTTTTTATTAAAAATATTAATTTATTAATAATAAATATAACATAAATTATTAATTTCTTTTAATGTCATAACTTTAAATTATCTTTTAATTTTTTTACCGTTACAGTTTTATTTTGAGCATTGTCATTCTTAATGATGATTAAAAATGAATAAAAATAAATTATTTCTATTATTATATATGAACTTAATTCTTTGTGTTTATTAGTTTATATTATAAATATTTTTTATTTTCCTTTTTTCACTATGGTAGAATAATTAAAAATAATTGCAAATAACTACTGAAACTAATCATGACATGTCAAACATTTTAGTATATATAAACTTCATAACAACGTCATTACTTTTAAAACAGTTAAAAGAAAAGGGAAAAAAAACGAAAAATCAAGTAAAAAATAGATTGTAAATATAGCCGCATACTAATATATAATCAAAATATTACAAGACTTGATACTTTTGTCATAGTTTTTTTTTTTTTTCTCTATTTTTGCTTACCCACCCTCAAGGTGTTTGACGTGAAATCATGATTGATTCACCTTACCTACTTTATCTGTAGAGTTGTACAACATGAAATCGAATAGTTAAGAGTTGATTTTGATATTACTAATCACAGATTATAAAATTAAAATTAAAAATTTGAATTGACTTTAAAATAATAATTTCATCTCCATAATAATATCATTAATCATATAATCAGTATACAAAAATATGATGGATTCATATGATCTATGGACATATAAGTATATTACACATATATGCCCCAAAAGGTAGTGGTAATCTACTAATATTAAATTGATCGTAAAACATATGAATTCCTTTTTTGAAAATTTGAAATTGAAATATCTTTGATATAAAAATAGTGCTTGAATGAACCAAACGACATGCAATGAAACATTAACAACATTTTAATTTAATAGAAAAGAAAAATCACAAATTTTTCATTTTTGTAAAAAATTAACTTTAATCTAAAACATACAATTACAAATGTTTATATTTATTTCCAAAATATTATTTATTTGTTTTATTTTTTATCTTTTAAAAGATTCTAATAAAATATTACTAGATCAAATAACTGGTTTAAATTTTATTGTTTAATTTGATTTTAATAATCAAACAAATTAAACCTAAAATAACTTTGAATCTGAATGACTCTAACACAATTTGAATGTGAAATCCAAATTACTCGAATAAAAAATGGTAAAATAATGAAATACAAATAGGTCAAAATATGTCAAATTTTAAATATACTAAGTCGATGTGATGTGAGATGGTGCATTTTTAAAATATTACTAGATCAAATAACTGGTTTAAATTTTATTGTTTAATTTGATTTTAATAATCAAATAAATTAAACATAAAATAACTCTGAATCTAAATGACTCTAACACAATTTGAATGTGAAATCCAAATTACTCAAATAAAAAAAATAAAATAATGAAATACAAATAGGTCAAAATATGTCAAATTTTAAATATAGTAAGCCGATGTGATGTGAGATGGTGCATTTTTAAAATCATACAGATAAGAGAATGGCCTAGGAAAAACCTAAGATACTTGGTATAGTATTAGAAAAATTGAAATAAATATTAATAACATGTTTGACTCACATGAATAGGAATGCAGTTTTGAGATTATGCGGTGTGTTATAATTACCTGGCCGTTTGGTTCGTGGAATTGCCATTTCGAAAATTCTCAAAATAACCATTTAATAAGGGGTACCTAATGACTATTCCGACTTCCCCTAAATTTTTTCTCTGAAATATCCTACATCAAACTTTGGAATTCTTTTACAATAAGAATATAAGATCAACCTGAAATGAACCCAATAGGCCAAGAAAGCATTCTTTATATTAAAATAAAAAACAAGAAAGAGAAATCAGGGGTTTGGGGTGTAGTTGATCCAGGAGTAAAGGCCTAAAATTTGGGGTTAAAGTATCTTAATCCACCCTGTACTACCACAAAAAATATAATTTAATCCCTGTACTATAAACATGAGTTATGTAATACTTCTACCTCAAAATTTGATGCAAAGGAGTTAAAGATTGATAACAGTATCAACTAAAAAGCATTACTATGCTAGCATGAAAAATGACTTGGAAAAAATGGTGATTGTCATTTTTAAACAAAATTTTTTCTAATTTAATATTGTAAAATACAGCATAATTTTCTTTTTCTTTTTTTTTTTCACAAAAGCAAACATTTGTCATTCTCTTTCCTTCTCCGTTGTTGCTTTCTCATCAAGGTTTCGTCAACTACGACCGATACCCATGCCAAACGAGCTAACTTAGTTGGCTTAGGATTCATAATGGTCTAGAACATTGGTTCCAGTCTTCTTTCCTCATTCGATTTCTTGCTCTTATTTGCATATAACTAGCTAATGCTGCTGGGAAAGCCCTTGTCGAATTTGCTACTCTCTTGGTGGAGTAACTTAATTACAGTAATTTAGAGCCTTCTCTAGGTTCTCTTTTACGACGAAATCTGAAGTTAAATTGGAGATTTACCCTTCCCTTTTCTTCTTTTATTGACGAAATCCCTCCAAAAAGGGTAGCTGGCGATGATTAACGAGAGCCATCCTTAATTGAAATTAGCTTGAATTCAGTAAGTTACCATAGAAACTAAAGTAATTGCAACTCTAGCTCTTTAGTAAGTCCTTCACCCTACACGAAGTGAAGAAGGCTCCTTTTGGTATTTTGATTTAGTCACCATAGAAAAAGTTTGAGAATTTAGTTTGAGTTCAATAAGCTAAGTAGGTAAATTTGAAATTTTGGTAAGTGTTGTTTTACTTGTTCGTGGAGATTTGGGCATGTTTTAGATTTTTGGTTTTCAAGTTATGTTTTAACAGACAGAGGGCACTTCTTTTCTTTTTGGGATAAGTTAGATAAAGGGTGAAATTTTACATTCAACTATAGATTGTGAGAATTCTGGGTATGTAACAATTGATTGCTTTATTCAAGCTATATGTTCTGCAAAATTATTATAAGTTTCAAATTAGGAAGAGCCAAAAGCAAGTTTCAGAAAACCAAGCATTTGGGATAAAAAAATTAATAATTTTTTCTTAAAATTTCAGTTCAGAAAATAATATTATTTTAAAATATGACATGTCAGCATTTTTTCTCGTCAATTGTACGCCAGTATTTAACGACACTATTATCAATTTTACTCTTTAGCACTGGACAGAAAGATACAAAGATTAAATTAGGAGAACTCTCTAAGTACTTTTCTTCTCCTTTTTGTTGCTGGATTTTCAATCAAATTCGTTGCAATACTTGTAATGATCAATTTTTTAAATATTACATTTGAGTCCAAATGCTCGTAGCATTGGGCCGGATAAACCCCAATTTAACTAAAATTTGGTGGCAAGGATGAAAAGAGGAGGCAATAAGGGTTTTTGGAGAGTTCTGTTTTTGTGAAAAATCATTAGGATATAAAATGGAAGAGTGGTTTGAGAGGAATCTAATGATAAAAGTTGGGAGTGGTTTGGGTTAGTAGTCGATAGTGGCGTCAACGATAGAGGCTCATTGAATTTTGAAAAGAATGATCGTTACCGGGGTTTGGGTTTTAAAGTTTGAATATGAAGGGATATAGAGAGAGAATGTGCTTGGTTAGAGAGGAGGAGAATAAAAATTGAAAAAAAAAAATTAGGTTTATATATTTTCAAATAAATTATTTTTATTTATATATTACATATAAATATTCTTTAATATATAAATAATTTATTAAATATAAACATCTTTTAATTTTACTGTAAGTATTTTTTTATTTATTATAAAAATATTTTATATTTAAATATTATTTTTATTTAAATATTTTATATATTAAATAATATTATTTTAAATATTATCCAAATATCATTTTTAAGTTTAATTTATTAAAAGATTTATAGATATTAAATTTAATTAATTTAAATTTACATAAATTTTTAATAATAATGTGAATAAAATATTATTTATTTAATTTAATAGTAATATTGTCATTTTACACTTACTCCTTTATAGTCTTTAACATCATTGATCCAATCAAATAATGTAATACTATTACTCACCTATTTAATTCAAACAACTAAATTAAATAATACTTATTACTTATTTATTACTTTTTCATCGAATAACTATTCAACTCCCCTCTATTATATTCTAGCAAATAAAAAATATCGTAAAAATTCGTTTGATTGACATTTTGACTTTTTTTTTTCGATTATTTTTTCTATTTGTCCTTTACTTTTAGTAGGAGTGTTGATATTTTGGTCTTAACCAAATTGGTTAATCAAATTAATTTAATTCATTAATTTATTAATCATAAGATTAATTTTTATTCATTATCAAAAAAAGTTTTTAAAAAAATTAATTTTTGATCAATTTAGTTAAAAAAATCAACCAATCTAATTAATAAAAAATATATTAAAATATTTGAAACGGTAGTGTTGTCCTTTTACAAGGTTTATCTATAAATATTCAAGTCTAAAAAATATTAAAAGATAAAATTAAAAAAAAAAAATTCCTAACTCGTCCTTTTCAGTCTTTGTAAAATCTTAAAATTTAATATAATGATTATGTTTTATATGTATAATGTTTGGAGTTTGGATTATGTTTTAAGTTTAATGTTGCTAGAGTTTATTATCTCTATATTTTGATATTTGCATATTTTGCTTGAATTATGAAAAATTAGGATTTTTTGCGATAATAATTAATTTGAATATAGGTTTTCACTTGATTAACCAAAATCTTGGCCAAAATAATGGAATTAAATTCGATCGCCTAAAGCAATTAAAATTATTATATTTAATTAATTTAATTTGATTAATTCAATTTGAAATTTAATTTATTTGTGATCTTTTACGTTCTCACGTTTTATTGAGAAAACAAAAGACAAAAAATCCCACTTAAACAGAATCTAAGTACGATATTAGTACATAAAATAAAGTAAAACAATTGAAAATAATGCTGAATATAAATTATAAAAGAGAGACGAATTATGAGCCTAATAAAGTAATAAGCGTTATTAGTGAGGAGTGGAAAATGGTATAAAAGTTTCACCAGCTCAATTTTACAACCTAAATGCTACTCCCTACCAGTAACATCCTTTTCTAGCTCAGTGCATAGGGTTAATTTAGTAATTTAGACAAACACATTTTTTACATTCTTCATACGTGTCATTCTCATGTAGCGAGTATACTTACATTGCAAACAGTTGAGAAAATAAAAGCTGAAGCGTTATGTGTTTTTCTAAGAACTTTTATAGGCATAAATGAAAATCATAATAATATTTTCCCTCGTTTTGTCGTATTTCAAATTTCAAAAAACGACCCAACAACGCTCTTTCTCCCTTCTTCTTTTTCTCTGTTAAATCAGGGATTATTAAACCTTAAACAGAATAATAACGAAAAATTTGACCAAATAAATGTTATGCGATTTTCTGAATCGAGAGTTAGGGTTAGGGATAATCGCGAGGTCAGTGGTGAGATTTTTTTATCTGACGGTGTGCAGAGCCATGGGTTGTTTCTTCGGGTGTTTTCGCGTCAGAGACGATCGCTGCCGTCCTCACCTCGTCTCCTCCTCTTCCAAATCCACCGTACGTTTTGATCAGTTACTTATTTATTTTTTTTTCGCTTTGTTACGTTTTGATCAGTTACTTATTTATTTTTTTTTCGCTTTGTTTTCGAGTTTTCTATTTCCTCTGTTTGGTTCCTCAGAAAATCCAGTTCAAGAAACATTTTCTTTCCTAGTCTTTTATATTTGTAAAGAGAAGAAAAACTTGAATAAAGCTAGCTTTGTATTTTTTGTTTTGCTAAGCAGGAACGAGCAGTTTCTCGAAATCGATTATCATCTCTCTTTGTTGATGAAGGTAAATATATTTATAGTAAATTCTCCAGCTTATGATTTCAACATTTCTTCATTCTTTTTTCCTCGAACTTAAATTTTCCCTTGTTTGAAATTGAATCATTATTTTTGTTGTTTTGGTTCTTAAAGAGAAAGGAGTTTATCCATCCAACGATTTGGAATCTCCACAAATTGATAAGGGTCTCAAGGATGAGGTATGTTCATCGACCTATTTGATTAAGATTGATTGCTGTGAATGCTCATTGCGAATCCCAATTCAAAAGTTTTACCTTCCCGTAGGCAAAATTCCTTAAAGCTTGTGGCACAATACCACAGACTCCAGTTGAAATTCGCAAAGCATCTCAGAAGTTTAAACGGTCCCCGCCTTGTGGTGGAGACTCAGATACTTCAAAATTTCGTTCTTGGCTTCCAAACACTTCCATCGATAAGTTTCAGTTGGATAAGCAATCTGATCAGCCACCCACCCCTAAAAAACTTTTCGATGCGTTGGGGAGGAGCTCGGATTCTCCAGAAAATACACCTTCCAGGTTATAAGTTTAAACTTCTAACCTTAAAAATTTTATTGATCAAATTGAAACATGTGATGGGCTTCTCTTTGATCCTAGAATTGTTTTGCAGAAATTAATGTTACTTTAGAATGAATTACTACCGTCTGCATGTGTGATCTTGTGATACATCTTCGCATAATTGTAAGGCTGCCTGACGATTGACTGGTGCTATTCCTTTTGTAGCTGTATCTCGTATGCAGAAAACACTGGGATGTCCGCCATCGGTTCCGCTGAAGGCAGTGAGGCGATTAGTGTTGATAAAACAGTCAAGATTGATATTGTTTCAGCTTCAGCTTATGGAAGGAACAAGTCTGTACGCTTTGAATGTGAATCTGATGAATCTTCTTCTAAATCTGAAATTAGTGGTCAAAATCCAAAGAAACTTGAATTACTAGGTTATCAAAGCGCATCAAAACATTCCCCAAACCCAACCCCATTAAAGCTTTCCGATGAAATGCAAACCCCAGGAACTGTTTTTCCCTCAAACGTAGAAACCTTAGCAAATGGGAAGACTCGGATCAGGTCTGAATACGTTCATCCGGTTTTGAATCCAGTTGAGAATTCCTCTCTTTTGAATGCAATGAAGGAAGAGCCATTTAGCTCCAAAGGGATGTTTAGTGAGCTGAAAGAATCTCCTGAACGATTAGAAAATGCCACCCCCAAGATAGAAGTGGGAGTAAAACAAATTTCTCTTGTGAAAGAGTCAGAGGATGAAGAAAGCTTGTCTTCTTGGCTGAAGCCGAAACAGTATACCATTGATGATCGCAGTAAGAATCTTCAGGTTACTTCCAGCAAAATCCCTCATTTTAATGGAACCCCAGGGGAAAGGCCCATCATTGGTATGGTTGCTGCTCACTGGAACGAGGATGAGCCTTCCCGTATCTCACCCAAGTGGTGGGATGGGAATGGAATCCCAAATTCAACTAATAAATACAAGGAGGTAAATCTTTCTTTTTTCCTTGCTGCATTTTCTACTTGCAGTATGCACCTATCCTTGATGGAAGCTTGTCCTGTTTCCAGGATCAGAAAGTCAGTTGGCATGCAACCCCATTTGAAGAGAGGCTGGAAAAGGCCCTGTCGGACGAGAGTCTCATCTCTCAGAGGTATGTACACTTTTGCTTGCTAAATTTATTGCCCATGATTCTATTTATATTGGTAACATTGATTTTAGACATTTGCGATATGGGTGCATCAAATAGAAAGCCATAAGAAGATCCATATTGATTGATATTAATACTAAAAGTTCCTGTCCTTTTACTGGTTAAAATAATACATTTATTTTTCTTGACTTCTGTTGTCAAAAAGTGTACAAACATCATCCTAAATTGCTAGGCAAAGTACAGGGGTCTCCGGGAGAAGCTAACTAAATACATGTTTCTGGCAATAATCTCTGTTTGAAAGCCAACGGTGTGTGTGAGTGAGAGAAGCACCTGTGACAATGGTATTTAAAATTTTGCCACGTCACTATCCTTTGCATTTAGCACGTTAGCTAGTTCCAAAAGGAACAAATTAGAACCTCCTATAAAATAATCAAAATGCTTTGCCGAAGCATTTGCCTACTTTTGATATGAACTGTTTTTTTTGGGATACCTTTGGATGTCTACATATTTGACGCCTTCGTTGGCCAATGTAAACATGAAGGATGGCTTTATATCGAACAAGCTTATTGAAGAAAACCTTTTTGCTGGATAATACATTGTACATGAAGTTAAAAATAGATGAATGAGGGTTATTTCTATGTGATTATAATATTTGGAAGAATCTAAACAAGCCCCTTCCAATATGATCCATTATTCGCATGGAGTTGAAATGGTTTTGTTAATTAGTAATGCTTGCTGTTCCAACTTTACATCACATTAACACTGATTGCTAGTTTTAATTACAGGAAGCATGTTAACCAAGCACTGATATCTCTTGATGAGACTGATGAAACCAGCACGGCTCTGTCTCAGCTGCGGCCTTCCTCACATTCCAAGTCAGTTGTTTCATACTGATTAGCGTAATTGCTTTTCCTTCAACTCTTAGTTTCACATTTTATGAACCCAAATCCAATTTGAGTCCCTTAAAACCTGAACCAATGGTATAAAATCATGAAATATCATGACCGGTTTGCCTTGAGCCATTTAGTGGAGCTTCTCTTGGGAATGCTTGAGGTGTATATCAGCGAGTCAAATGATACAATTTTTAATTTTTTTTATATAAACATTTTACAATACTTCCTTGGCACCAGACTTTTACATGGTCTTCTGCAAAAATTGCTCCACATTGTCCTTGAAACCTAGCACAAAATTTTCCGAGTCGTATGGCTTCCATTTTGTCCGAGAGGTGTTATAGTTTTATTTTCAGTTCAAGTGAGGAAAGCAACGTTAAAAAACCAGAACTGGCACCTTCAATTCTTGATTCAAGGTTAAACTAGTTAGTCCAATAATTTTTTCTTTTTAATATTTAATCATTAAGTTTAATGTTAAATAGACATACATTTAACAATTTATTAAAAAAATATATTTAATTTAATCGTATATTTTTCTTAAAAAATTAAAAAATTAAAAAAATTAAAAATTCAAATTTTATTAATTTACAGATAAAATTTTTATTAGTAAAAATGGTTTTTTACTTAACTAATTTTATTTGTCTTTTTTTTTTTTTTTTTTTACTAATTGAATCAATTTTATAATGAGTTACTCATCAAACAATTTTAATATATGTATTGAATCAAGTCACTACTCAATTTTTATGTTTTTCATCGATCCAAATTTTTAATGAATGGAAGCAAGTGAAGGCCGTTAACACAAATCCATCGGAACTCACTTGATGACTCCGAGGGTATTGGCGGTAATTAGGTGCTATCAATTCGCTGTGGAAAGTATGGTAAATGTGGCAGTCGGCTCTTGCATGTGGGGGTGTTGCCGTCATACCAAGTTTTTTCCCTTTCTCGATTTTCCTCACGTTATTAAAGGATTAGGCCACAGATTTAGTAGCTGAAGATCTTATGCCTTTTTTTTTTGTAATTTAATTATTAAAAATTAGTATTGAACTCTGATTTTTCAAAATTTTAAATGTTGGCAAAGCTAATGGCTGGTTAATGTAGCATCGTTGATATAGCATTATATTTTCCAAAAAAAAAATCATATTTTAAAAAAGCTTTGAAAATTAATATATAAAATTTATTTTTTTAAAAAAATTAAAATATCACGTATTATAATAAATGATATAATAAAATATCAGGTAATATGATAGACGATTTCGTAATACTACGTCAATTAGTTGTTGATTTTAATGATCTTACTTGACTGATCCAATGCGACCCAATTGGTATGATACATCAATTAACAACTCGTTCGGTATGATGTAATAGGATACGGAATCAGCCCAAATTTTGTGTGAACCCACAACATTTCATTATTTGGTTAAAAAAGTGAGAGGAATAGGGAGAGGCTAATTAGTTCATATTCAATGAGGCGCTGAACAAGAAATTGATTCAAAGAATTCAAATGCCTTAGTCAAGAATTCAAAGTTTACAATATTCTATTCTTTTGAAATAAATTATTACTGAATCTATTTCATTTTATTTCGGCTATGTTTTATTTTCGTAAAAAAGTTACTCTATTATAGTTTTATTTTATTTAAGTGAATTAAATATATCATAAGAGATTAAATAATTATATTGAAAGGTGATTTAATTTTAATCCAAAATGACCAAAACTTTTATCATCGAAATGATATGATATGTAAAGTTAATTATGATCAATATTATATTTTTAAGCCTTACTTGATAGGAGGAATCATAGATAGTAATGGATGATAAAATATCGGATATCTGACACTATCCAATTTGATTTTTGGAAATTTGAATATTAAATTTACTATCTTAGACAAATTCAAAACAGATTCGGATAAAAACTTTTGAGCTTCCAATATCCAAATTCAAATATTATATTTATTATCTAACATTACATGCATATCATGGTAAGGAGTTTAAAACAATTGATATATTAAAAATTGGAATAAAGATGAGATTTTGGATTAAATCAAGGAGAGGATTAGAGAAAGTTGAATCTAGAATCTAAACCAATCCAATTTTGTTCATTAATTGGATGATGTTAAAAACACATTAACAACACTCAATGTGACTAGAGTTGAGTGCTTTGTTTAATTTTTTTTTTTTAATTTATGAATTTAATAGAAAATTTTTTGTTTGCAATCTCAATCTAGTGAATTTCTCTCACTCAACAAAGCTATTAGATAGTTGGACATAGAAGGGAAAAGTTTTGAACTTCTAAATCACATATCTTGAATTAATAAATGTCAGCTGATTCAAGAGAAACTGATGAATTAAAACATCAATTAACAAAAATCAAAAAATAAAAACAAATGATGTAATAAATACTAATTGATTTTTTTTTTCCTTTGAAAATCTCGACCTCTCCTCCTCGACAAAGTTATTAGGACTGATGTAGGAAAAGCTCTTCCACTTTGATATCACGAATTAATAATAATAATAATAATAATAATAATAATAATAAAAAAAAAAAACACTAGAATTCATCCTCTGGCCACATTGGGTGGAATTTTTAATAGTTATAAAATTTTAACTAAATTAGTAATTACATAAATTTAAGTGACTGATATTATATAAGTATAATTTATTTAAATAATTTTGTATTTTAAAATTTTAAATAAATGAATTTGAAATTAAAATCAAATTGTTATAACAAATTTTACGAAATATGAGATGGTTGAGTTGAAAAATGATGCAAACAGAACATAAGAAACTAATTAAAACACAATGTAATAAAAATAATAACATGAACATGACATGAATATACGAACATATCGAAATCTATATAAAATTTTGTATAAATTTATAATACTTTGAACAAAAAAAAAACACAAAGATGAACAAAGACAAAATTTTTAAATTGAATCATTATGATAAATAATACAAAATATGCCATGAATCGAGACATGACATGAATTTAACAAAAATATATAAAATTTTCTCTAAATTGAATTATAATGACAAACTACAGAAAATATGAAATGAATTGAGACACAATATGGACACAACATAGAAAAATAATTAAACATAATATGAAAAATCACATGAATACGATAAAATACATGATCGTGTCAAAATATAAAATATTAATTATTAACGTGTAAAAATTTATATAAATTTATAATAATTTGAACACACAAAAAATTACATGAACACACAAAATTTTCACTAAATTAACTCATTGAGTTTATTATAAATTAGGCAAAATATGTCATGAATTGAGAAATGATACGAGCATAAAAAATAATTAAAGCACAACACAAAAAATAACATGAGCATAACACGAATATACGAACATGTCAAACTATACATAAACGAATAATTAACGTGTAAAAATTTATAGTACTTTAATTATACAAAAACTAACCCGAATACAACATATATAAAGATACTTAAAAAAACAACATAAAAAATTATATGAACATGACATGAATATACGAACATATAAAAATTTACATAAAATAAAACGAATTATTAATTTTTAAAAATTTATAACAATTATAATATTTCAAATAGTCAAAAAATAATATGAATATAAATTTTTCCTTTTTTTTCTCTTTATCTCTCTTTTTTCTTTCCTCTCATTCCCTTTTTTTTTTTTTTCCTTTTTCCTTCCTTTCTCTCCTTTCCTTCTTTTTCCTCCCTTCATGAGGCTTTTTTTATTAAAATATTATTAATTTTTTTATTTACGGTTTTAAATATTTTTAAATTATTTATCAAAATAAACTTGTTTTGAAATATGTTAAGAATTCGGCACTTGATGTGTCGATTTCTCAATAGAATTTTTTCTTCATATACTGGGAAATCGGCACCTCATGTGCCATTCCCAACATTATATATATATATATATATATACATATATTTTTACATATTGGAAAATCTGCATCTAATGTGTTAATTTCCCAACAAGATATTTTTTTCAAGTTGGGAAATCGGCAAGTCAAATTCCAATTTCTCAAAAATTTTTCATTTTTTTCATGCAAATTGTTTTTTATGTGTAATTTTTTTATAATATTTTTAATATGTTGAGAAATCGGCCAATGAAGTGCCGATTTTCAAGTTGAATGTTTGTAAATCAATACTTCATTCATCGATTTCCGAACACTATATATTTAGATATATACAAACATATATATATATCTAGTTATATATATATATATATATATATACATTCCTACATATACATATATATATATATATCTAGTTTTATATATATATATATATATATATACATTCCTACATATACATATAAATATATATCTAAATTTTATATATATATGTAAAATTGTATATTTTCCAACACTATATACTTATACATATACATACATAACTATTTAAAAAGAAATAATGCATATATGTATGTATGTATGTATTTATATGTGTATGTAGGTATATATATAAGTATATCGTGTTGGAAAATATACAATTTTATATATTATATATGTATGTATGTGTGTATATATATATATATATATATATAAGTACATAGTGCCAGGAAATCAGCAATTCACTGGCTGATTTCTCAACCCTTTACAATTTATATATATATATATATATATATATATAATTAGATATATATATATATATATTTGTATATATATATATATAATTGATATAACTATTTAAAAAATTTTAATATAACCACTTAAAAAAATTTTATTGTTCGGAAATTGGTCAATAAAGTGTCGATTTCCCAGCATTCAACTAGGAAATTGGCACTTCGCTGGCCGATTTTTAAACAAATTAAACTCGTAAAAAATTACACGTAATGATAAAATAAAAATAGTTGTGAAATTGGCATTTGAATTGCTAATTTCTCAACTTGAATAAAAAAATTTCTTACGCTAAGAAATCGGCACATAATGTGCCGATTTCCTAGTATGAGAAAAATTAAATTTTCATGCTAGAAAATCAACAAGGAAAAAAATTCTATTAAAGTACCGATTTCTCAACGCATCTCAAAACAAACTTATTTCGATAAATAATTTAAAACCATAAATAAAAAAACTTTAATAATATCTTCCTTCTTTATCACCCCTTCGTGAATCGAGAAAAAAAATTAAAAGAAGTGACGGCAGATGACGTGTTTTTGGAGTTCACTTTATATTATTATTAGATGTTAAATTGCCTACTATCCTTCGGATTTGTAAAACGACAGACTCGTCAATTTATATGTAACGCGCCTGAATGCCTAAGTCAATCCACGTTTCAAGGACGTTTTTCGCTTAAAAAAGTAGAGAATAAGAAGGTTCAAATATTTCTGTTTTCTTTTACCGCCAATGCTTACTTATCATTGCTTAGTGCCAATGAATTCGAAAGATACACGAGTGCTAAACATTTTATGTGTTGAGATACGAGTGGCTATAAGACACTCATAAGAATTTGAACCAATTCCCCTCACACAACTATATATGTTGGGAAGGTAGAGATTACTTTAATATTGGAGATTCTTTCTAGATTCTGTCAAATATACACCAACTACAAGGCTCCACGATATTTCAAAGGCTTGATTGTATTCAGGTATTAGTTAGCATCCTCCAGTGGAAAAGGAATGACATTGACATACCACAACAAGCATCAAACAGCTTGTTGATAACTTGAATTATGGAACTGAAAGGGAGGAGGAAGAAAATGAAAATTATATGAATAACCTTGGCATTGCTCCCGTAACTGATCTTGAATTCCCTATGATCGAGAGTGCATATATACAGAACACTTTCTCAAGGCTGGTGGAAAGTGTTTGCTCCATGCTCGTGCTCATGCTCGTGGTGGTTATTAGTTGCTGGGCTGTCAACAGGAATGTCATGGCTGCTTCCCTCTGTCTCAGGGGCTATCTCTCTTACATCAGCTATTCTTGCCTCTGTTGCCTGAATATCACTCCATTCACCATCACCAACTGGTTGGATGTTAGCTTGATCTGCTGCCATGTGCACTACACTCTCCTCAGGTACTGCAACTGCTCTAGAAACACTAAGACAAGCTTTGTCTATGTTCTCTGACAAGTCGACGTCCTTTGTATCAGGTGGACTGCTAATGGTATTTGAGGACTCGGTCTTTTCCTCGAAAATTTGCTTTGTGTCACTTTGTTGCCTGCGAATGAAAATAGAAGACAATATCAAAACTTTTGTTGTCCTACAGGCAAGTACATTTATGCTTCAAGCTTCAGTTCCATGACAAGGATTTCAACAAATACTGAATCAAGCTAAATATTGTTCGAGTAAAAATGCAGCAGCAACAAACAATGTCAACAAATCAACTAAAAATGAAGATAACTGATTAAATCATTGCAATAACCTGTACAGTTTAAAATTTAAATAATTTTATCAACCAAAAGGGAGAGGAAAACAAAAGAGTAGTTTGCATTACCATATAAAAAATAACCTACGCTTTTTGCTTTCTTAGCTACTGATGATTTTGTCTAGACTCTGCATTTCTAGATCGAAGAGAGGAGAAGGAAATTGGAAGAAAGCAAACACTTTTGAATGCACCATCAACCCTTGGCTTCTATCAAATATACCCCCCTGAGCTAATTAGAGATGGCCATGAAACATACTATTTTGACCATGTGAAATGCATAGAGGGATCTGAAATTCTCAAGCAAGATTCTGAGGTTTCCTCCAGCACTTATTTATTGATGTTCTTGGAATATTACAAAATTAACCCGTCTTGTCAATTATTTCTACAACTTTTTATATACAATTTTTGTTGTTTATCAAGTGCATGAAAATACAAGCGACGGTTCCAAGGCTTCCAAAATGAGTAAAAGCAGGACGATTGTTATAATGCTTAAAAATATAAGTCAAACCTTTGAAGATGTGCTTGTAACATATTCACATATGCGAGAAGGTCTTGCTTTTCCTTCACAGCAGCTGCCTCCTTCTGTGCTGCTTCTTTTATCCTTGTTTCAGCATCTGTTTCCGCAACTCTGACCTTCTCCTCTGCTCTCACAACTGCTGCTTCTAATATAACAACACGCTCTCGAGCTTTTGCAAGCTCAGTACGCCACATATGTGCCTCCTGCATAGCAGAGTCTCTCTGCTTGATCAATTGGTCTCTTTCTTTGCTTAGGACCCCAAGCTTTTCTTCAGATTCCCTCAGCTATAAACACCAAGGACAAACTTCGAATAAACAACAATTATGATGATTATAAGCCACATTTGTACAGAAGAATCATGGATATCCAAATCAAGACAATTAAGAGTAACTTCCCAAAAGTTAAAAAGCAACATGACTGACTCTTGGTGAATTAGGTTTGAACAATGATGAAGCAGAAAACATATGATTCTAGGATGAAAATTCTTTTAAATTCATAACTCCATCACATCAACATGCGAGCAACAAGATTAGAGTTACACTTTTTCAGTTTAGCTATACCTTTAACAAGAATGCTTCCTTTTGCCTTTCAGAATCTTTTCTTGAGCGCTCAATTTCTGCACAAGCAATTCTCCGATGTTCATCCATTGTATGAGCTGCAGATGCTGCAGATTCCGCAGCTTCAGCAGTTTCAGAAAGTTTATCTGCAATTTCTCTTATTGTTGAATCACGGGCACGAAGATCTCGAGCCAAGTTCTGCAATTCCTCATCCTTCACTCGTAGTGTCTCCTTCAAGAATTAGCTATCACTCAGAAAAACAAATCTAGGGAGAATGAAATGCTTTAATCGATCAAGCACTAGCCACAATAACAAGACAAGGAACCAAGTGAGAAAGCCAGATTGAGAGACCCAAACTACACAAATTACACACTTAATAACTGTTGACACAAGACAGGATCATCCACGAGGTTCAACACCCAGACTGACATAAAATTTTTCTTAGGCACCAACATAGTCAGAATATTCATCAGCATCTCCAATTTAGCCCACAACAGTTAGCCCTCAAAATCACGCCCTAAAATCTACGTAAGTGTAACAAGATAGCCACATGACCTAAGTGCTGCCTAGAGTTATTTTTGCAAGCATTTTGCATAAATATATATCATGGATCTTTCCAGTACATTAAGAATTATCAATATCAGAGAATCATAGAATAGTAGAACAAGTATTTGGTTGGCCCACAATTAAATCCAAACATAATAACCACACAAAAATCAAATAATACAGGGCATTTTTCAACTCTCGAACCATTTATACCTTAGCCCATCGCTTAAAAGTAGTAGATGTGGTTACTGTTGGGGATCACTAATTTAGGCCTAATCTGCATGGCAAGGATTTCTCAACTGCACCGTCATGAGTCGTAATTTACAGTGATTGTTAACACCTAGCTAGTAGACATCTGATCTCCCAATCCTAACATTTTTCTTATCTAATCTTATCCCTCAAACAAGCTTGCCACAATTGTTTCACATTGCTGGAAATGCAATCCAACAAGCTTGGGTAGGATAGAAGTTGTGACAAGAACATTTTTAACCACTATGTGTACATCTCCGTAACATGTAAGATGCTATAAATATGGTTTCTTGGAATGATATAATACATAAAAGCAAAATTGTCCCATCGAGGAAATAATAATGCCTAAAAACTATTACCTTATAGGAATGCCGAGCGTGACAACTTGGTCTCAAGTAGTGAACTAATAGAAAGGTAAAAATACTTTGTTTGAGCAAAGAAAGCAAACCAGAAAACTGTAAGATCTATCTAACAAGCAGAACAACACAGAAATGTAAGCATAACCAAGTTACATATATTTCAATATGGCTGTAAAACATTGGTACATGCCTAGGCATCAGCATTTGTCAAAATTTCAGAATTTGGAATACCAAAACTCAGCCAAAAAGAGTTGAAATTGGATTCTCCTTCGAGGATGTATGATTGGAATAGGAAAAGAATCAAACCCAGAAATCGTTTGACTTAAGAGAGAATAAAAGAGATCAATAGACAGCCAAGGGCTAGTTGTGGGCTTTCTAAAAACAGTGAATACAAAGATTAACTCATCGACGACTCTCGACAATAAAACTGGACAACTTAATTACACTGATTAGAGTACTTTATAGCATAAAGCCTATATAAGATTTATCCAGCCCTTAAAATAAGATGAATTACCAGCTGCCCAAGGAAAAACTTGAAAGAATAACCAAAAGCTTAGAAAACTTAAAACAAAATTTCTGCCACAGTAACACGAATAGTTTTGTAAATAGTGCCCACTACAGTGCTGTGAATGGTAATTTTTTTGCTGCAAAATTGAACTCCTGCAACAGTGGTGCTTTTGCATCTATATAGTAAACCCATGCACATGCACATGCACATGCACATAACTGAATACGATGAGCATTTTCCTAACCAGAAATTACACAAGGAAGAGCCTAGGGCCCAACAGCTAAGGAATCAAGTCCACAACCAATGACGATGATCAGAAACAGTAAAAGTTTCATGTTCTGCAAAAGGATTACAACTTGAAGTGCGACCATTGAAACTACCATTATCCATCTATGGCCAATGATCCAAAAATAGGAAAATGATCACAGACAATCATATCTTGCTTCGCACTTATCTGATCTGTCCTTAGATCACTGCTCGCCACCAAAGAAGGGAACAAGGAAAAGGTGACAGCCAGGGGGAAATGATAAGCTGTTACTGCCTTGGTTAAGGGACTGAAATAATTTCGCTTTATATTTATTTGTCATTTCCAGCCAAAATTTCTGTTTCCATGTCATTTCATTTCAAGAAATAGTTCAAAGCAAACAGTAAACTCCATACCATATAGCATGCAAGCTAAAGGTATGGTAAGCTGGATCCAAGCAAACCCGAATACAGACTACTTATTCATGTATCTGAATGAAAACAACAGACGTGTTTGACCCCAAAGCTCAGGAACAAATATGAAGGCAAATAGAATATATCCAGCTCTGAAGCATGGGTACGCCCAAAAACTTGGAGTACCCGTACCGGGTACTGGTACATATTGGGTACACTTGGATTCGTACTGGGTACTTATCAAATTTTTTCTCTAAGAATGGGTATAGCTTTGGCTACAGCTTGGGTATGACTCAGGCCAAATTTAATATTGAAACTCAGAATTTTCATGCCCTAGACCATATTTCGATTCATCTCTTCATTATTGGTTTGCTTTTTTTCCAAAATTTGCAATCTGAACTACAACCATCCTACCTGGAGAAAAGCATCAACTAAACTATAGCTGCATGGATTAACAAAAAGCTACTATTCAGATAAGAACCAATGTCTCTCCTCACTTCCTGACAGCCCTAGCCCTAGCCCAGCCCCATATGTGTTTAAGAAGAAGAGTAATGTTGAACAATTTAAGCCTTTTATGTGTTTTCTGTTATGTTGAAATTTACATGTTTCATTATGTAAAATTTCAGTTTCTTATATATATATATATATATATATATATAACATAAAATATCTTTTATAATATTAACGTACCCGTAGCCGTACCCGTATCTGTACCAGATAACAGTACCGTACCCATATCCATGCAACATCGATATCCAGCTACCTTAAAATGCATCTAGCAGAACTGAGGGTAGACCTGCTAGGTTTTTTCCCATCTACCCAATCCTAATGTCCAGAAGCAATCTGCTCCAAGTATGTGAACATGAGAATTCATAGACTGCTAACTAATTACAGTAATAGAAAAAATGTCTATTTCAGGTTCAAAATGAAAATTTGACTCCAGTAGCTATAAGTCATGTTAAAATTTTTAAGCATTGCATGGCTAGCTCCTAACATTAGGGAAAAAGTTGTCCTAGGAAGTGTAAATGTTTTGCACTTCAAATATCCTTTCAGTAAGTTCTGTGTGTGACTTAGGTTTTCGTGGAAAAATATCATCGGTATGTTCAAATAACTTAAAAGCAAAGCCTACAAGCACAATAGATTGAAAGGAGAAACTACTCACAGCATACCTTCATAATTGTAAAATCATCCATTGGACCATCAGTAGGTCTATTTGCCACCAATCCTAAGGCATTTCTCAAAGAGATCTGCATTGCTGCTTCAATTTCTTTAGAACATTCCTTGGCCGTTGAATTTGCTACTGCAACTACTGTTGCAACCGTACCTAATTTTGCAGAACCATTGCCACTTAAGGAATTGACAGCCTCTTTGTGGGCCTTTAGAACCAACTGTGTCGCACTAATTTTTGGAAGGGAGAAAAAAAAGCCAAACAGCAACACAAGAATAATCAATTATATATATAAAAAAATTAGTTGCAAGAAGAAGTCCATAAAATATATGGTAATTAATCTTTCCAGACAATAATAAAGGCATCAGCCATCATCTTCAGACAATTGGAAAGAATGCAAAGACTGATAAGAATTTATGCTTTTGTTTTAACTTGAATCTCCTAGCATTTCAGGCATTTCTGACTTCTAAAATACTATCAACCAGCAAATGATATGTGCAAAAGGACACATGAAATCTTTCCTATCAAGAAAGCAAGAACCTAGATTTTGTTTTTTTTTTTTAAAAAAAAAAAAAATTACCAACAAGAAAATCCACCTCCAACTTATTTAATTGCCTAGGCAAGCTCAAATTGGGTTCCGCAAAGAAATATCCATCATCTTAGAAGCTCAAATACCCACCACAGATCTCCACAAGACATGGAATTATATTATACACTTTATCAACCAAACTTAACAAAAACTATATATCACTTGTGAAACAGAAAACAGAATGGTAAAAAAGACTGATATAATGCAGCAGATTGCAGAAAGCTAACTTACTGTAAAGTTGATACCCAAGCTCTAGCAGCACCAGGAGTCTCTGCACAAAGAAAGTGGTCCTTTTTCTGAGGTGTTCCAATATCTAAATGGTATAGTTAAGAAGTATGCAATTTTATCAAATGAACTTTTCCACAAAACATAACCCAAAAAAACCCTCAAAACTTTTCAATTTCTTAAGAAATTATTGGATACAGAAACAACAGCCATCATACTTGGGAAGTCCGCTGCAGTGAAAAAACAAAACAAAAAACAAATGTTAATAACAATCCCCAAACAAAGAATCAAGACTCATTGTAGCCTATGTTATCCAGACTCATAGGTAAATGTCGGACATGAATATGCATCTGACATGGGCATACTCAATTTTTTGTAAGTTTTTACATATATTTGGAGAATCATAACTCCATAACAATGTCCAAATATGTGTGATTGAAGGATACTTTAGGGAAAATGAAGGATCCGGGTAACATAGACAGCAACAATCAACCAAACAAGGAAAAAGAAAATTATCTTACTGAAAGTTAACAGGAGAAACAGAAATGATGCTGTTTTCATCAAAGGTAATGATTCCCTTAATACTTGGCTCATTCCTCCTAGTCCTACAACAACCAAAACAACAGAATTTCTAGTTTAATTTTCAATGTTTCAAATGGGAAAAAAAAAAAAAGAAATAAGACACAGTAATACGCTTACTTGTATTCCATTTTCCCCGTTGTGGGATCTAATATTACCCACCGTTCATTCCATTTCCTCAACTGTTAAATCAATGTACAGTACATATACTAGATCACCAGATTGCTTGAAAATTTATAAATTAAAAAAATTAAAAAATTGATGAAAGCTATAACTGATAACAAAAATCGAAAAAAAAAAACTGAAATTAGTACAGTAAATTTTACTCATAATATTAAAGAGAGAGAGAGAGAGAGAGAGAGAAAGAAGAAGAAGATCGTACTGTCTCGGATCGCTTGAGAAGTGGACCTTGAAGCAAGTTCCTACCAGAGCCAGAGGCCAGCTGCCGTTTGATCTTTTCCAAACTGTTCTCCGCAGCGTCCATAACTCCTTGTTCCTTTTTCAAAATCAAATGCCAAAAAAAAAAAAAAAGAAAGAATCAATTCCAGTAACCGTAAAATGGAGAAGAAGAACAAGACGAAGAAGAAGGATTTACCGTCGAAGCACCGTTGGAGGCCATGAATGATAAAATCCAATAGAAAAGCTTTACCTTCAGCTGAAGAAAACGAGAATAATAATAATAATAATAATAAAATCGGTCTGGCTGTTAGGTTTATTGCGTAGACTAGCAGTTGGACGACGCTTTTTTTTTTTTCCCCTTTTTTTTTCTATATATAATATTCTTTTCTATTTTAATACATTCTTATTCTTTATTTTATTTTTGTCGCATCAAAACAAAAATTTTTAAGTGAAATACATGTGTTACCAAAAGTCTATTTTATTATTTATTATATTATTAAAATATTATTTTTATTTAATTTTTATAATTAAATTTAAATAAAAATTATTATTTTTATTATTAAATAATAGCTTAAATTATATTAAGTTAATTCAAATTTATAAAAATTTTATTCAAATCTTAGTTCGTATAAGTAAGGTTTGCCCACTTAACCCTATGACAAGTTTAATTTATAGGTGTTTATATAGTTGTATGTAATTTTTATTAATAAAAAAGAAAATTTCTATATTTTTTGTTTTAAAATAATTTTCACTAAATATAATATTAATAAATAATAGAATTTATTATAACCTATAAATAACCCAAAAAAAATTTTCAAATTATGATGGATTACTTTCGTCAAACCAAAAACAAGTAAATTATTTTTGTTGTTTTAATTATATTGGACTTGGTTTTTTCCCTTAAAAAGGATAAAGTTACTTGAAATAATTAAACAATATATTTAGCTTAATGGTAGTCCTTTTCACATTGTGAGAAAATTTTGAACAATTACGAAGCATTGGCCTTCAAAATATATATTTTTATCTAAATTCTATTCGGTGAATAATTAATTTTTTTTAAGTGAATATATAATTAAAAAGGGGTCAAGTCTTTTGACGAATTAAAATAAAGATGAATCTAATTAATTCAAGGTATGTAAAGGGTAAGTATTAAAACCTCCCAATTAAAAAAAAAATGAAAACCTTGATCAGTTACCAATTCCATATGGGGTCGTGTAGTTTTAATGTGCTTTTTTATTGGATGCTTATGATCGTCAAGTCACATATAAACCTCTGAAATTTTGATCCCGAATCTAAACATGATATATCCCGATTTATTAAAAAATTAATAATTAAAATTTAATTTAATTTGAATATTTAAACTAAGTCAAATTTAAATCAATTCGAATAATTAATTTAAAATTATTACAATTTAAATTAAATATAATTTTATTTAAAAAATAACAACTATAACATATATTATTAATTTATTTTTAATTTTATAATTTGTAATTATTATTTTCGAGTACGATGAACTATACACTATACAAAGATTGACGCTGGCAAAATCAAAAAATGAAAAAAAAATTGATTTTTTTACATTTAGTATTAGGGTATTAGAAATTAAAATTTTAATTAATTAGTTGTAAATCAATCTTAATATAATTATTTTTAATCAAATCGTTGAATTGGATAAATGGTAAGTTCATTGTATTAATACTATAATGCCCTTCTTAAATAATTGTTGGAGACTTCTAAATAAGAAGTCAAAGACTAAAATAGTTTTTTAAATTGATAATAAGATTTAAAATAAATTATATATTTAATTATCGTAGATATACGTATGATAATCTTATAAATTTTGTTATCATTTTACATATTATCTATAATCAATTAATTCATTATTTACATGTGGTAAATATATATTATTTAACAAAGCAAAAAAATTAAAAGCTTGAAATCATGCCCAACACATATAACATTATGAACTAGTATATATATAAAAATATGAATAGAATTTTTTGAACTGACAATAATAGTCATACTTGTTCATTAAATTTTTAAATTATCATTAAAAATTATTTTAAATTAATAAGATTTATCTAATTTATAACTAAGAATTTTAATTTAGTTAAAAGATTTTTAAAATAAATTTATTTGATAATCAGAAAAAAGGTTAAGTTTTATTTTGTTTTATTTCAAATTTTTAATTTTTTGTTAATCTTAAAATGTATGATAAATAAAAAAATCAAAACATGTATTAAAATTTTTTATCTTCGTACTTTTAATTTTACATAACATTAAAAAAATTTATATTATTTTGAAATAATTTACACTTGAAACGATAAGATCTTCATATGTTAATATAAATTTTGTTAATGAATATTTTATTAATTAAATTTATTTTAAAAATACACGATAATATGTTAAAAATTCATAAAATAGTGAGAATTCATGTGTGATACACGTGAACATGACAACGAATATTAATTTAAAATAAAGTTTTTTTTAAAATTTTAAATGTATAATCCATTATCATGTAATTTAAATTAAAATATATAAATATGTTGCTAATAATGATACATGTATTTTATAATAATGATTTATATGTTGTTTTATAATAATATCTTATCATATAATTTCATATCAAATTACACAATCTCTCCTTATTATGCCTTTTAATTTAAGGTAAATGTATTGTTTTTATTCATAACGCCATACGCAGGGAAGGAAAATGAGCATTTTACGTTTAAATGTATAACTTTTTAAGTCTTATCATATGATTTTTAAAAGTATACAAAATATATCATTGATATTTACGTTGTATTATAATGATTTATACACAACTTTATAACAATATATTTTATAAATATGCAAATGGATTGGAATAACAATTTCAGATATACAATAATACTCATTTAAGTAAAATGGATAAGCAAATTTGAAAATTTACATGCCCATATCCAAAATTTATGTTGGATAAATATTTATTTGTAAACTAAAAATTACAATGTCTACATTTATGTTTAGAGATTATTTATTATTTATTTTTTATGTTTTAATAAAATTTTAATTAAATCTAACTCAATCAAATAATTTATTTAAATTTGATATAATTTTATTTTAAAATTAATAAATTTAAATTTAAATGACTTAAAATCGAATCACTCAATTATTAAAACAAGATCTACATTTAAAATAATTTGAATGTAAAATTATTAAATATTTTAATAATCAAATTGATTCAACTCGATGCTAATTAGTCCAGCCTAAATAACAAACCTAGATGTGGCTTAAATGTGCTTTAAATTGCCATTCCATTCTGACCCTAGTGCCGTGTCTACATCTCTCACAAAACCACGCCGCCAGTCAACCAATTAATTAATAATAATGTTTTTTCTTATCTCTGGGTTTTTTGAGCAGTTGATGCTTTTATTCATTGGTAAAAGCTTTTCAGGGGTTGCCATATCACGTTTTACTTTAAACCAAGAGCTCTATGAAAAGGTCAAACGACGTCGGTGAAGGTTGGGTTTAGTTGAGTATTCAACTGTTCATATTTTTTTTCCTCGAATATACAAAAATGGTTTGCTTATTACCCCGCTTTCTTCATACTTCTTGAAATTTTAGAATTGATTGCTTTACTTTTTTTCATTTCCCAAATTCATGACGTTTATTATTGCATGTGTTTTATCCTTTGATTTTTCTCGAATTTTTTCCTCTTATTGTTCTGTGCTTGTATATTATTATTATTTTTTTTTTTAATTTTGAGACGTTATTATCTTTTCGGGTCTTTGAAAGAGATGATTGTTTTTACTAATTTTTAGACGATTTGGTTTTCAATGATTTTGTTGGCGTGATGGATTTGGAAAATCTCGTCTTTTCTGAAGCATAAAATATTATTTTTAATTCATTGTAATAGTTATTTTTTTTAAAGTTGATTTCGTTACACTAAATGTATGATCATTTGATTTGCTAAATATTCATTCTGCGGAATAACTGATTTTAACTTTATTCTGTCCAAAGTTTGAATAATCATTCTACACTTCTCCCACCTGAATAGTTATCCGATCTTGGGTGAAATGCGAAATTACTTTAAGAGATTCGAATATCATAGTATTATATTTTATTAAATCAAACTGTTATTATAATAATTTTATTTCTTTCCCATATAATAACTATTTTATTACAGTTCTATTATATTTCAGTGAACCAAAATTAAATTCATTGAGATTTACGCTTTTAAATTCTTTTTATAGAATTGTGGAAAAAAAATTGTTTTTGCCAACTAGAATTGTGGAATTTAGTTAACTATAAAAAGTCTTATTCTTGCATTGTCCGGTGACTAGTATTTATTTTTTTAATTGAGAGTCGCGTTTCTCGTTATATTTGAGTTAAAACAATTATTAGTTAATTAGTTAGTGTAGTAAATCAAATGAAGACAACAAAATGATCAAGAACAATATATATATATATATATATATATAATTTAATGATTTAGTTCTTCATGAACTAGTTAAGTATATCAAGCTTTTTTATTGTTTGAAAATACTCAAACTTATAAATCTTTCTATTACTTTCTCCTAAATAGTCTCATGGAACCATATCTTTATATATGCATTTTTTCATGATGTAAATATAACAAAATACACAACCATTATGTCAACAAAATTAACTTCATAAAGCTACCATATCTTAGATTTGATCCAAATCTTCAGTAAGTTATCCACCAATTTATTGTTTTCACCACAATGAGTGATTTTTATAACAATATCCATATGTTGTTCTTAGTCACTTTGCTACCATATCTTAGATTACAACTTACAACATAGTTGTTTTTTTTTTGTACTTTTTGGTTTTTTTTTTTTTCTTTTTTCACTTTGTTGAATTGCTGCAATTTCATGAATTGTTTCGAGAATGGTTCGAAAGTCAAGTTATTCATCCAAATTCAAAATTTTATCCAATAATTAAGAATATTTAGATAAAAATATTAGGTTTAAAAAAAATGTAGATAAAAAATTAGCTATTTTAAAAATAAGTAGAGCCTTAGACAAAAAGTTTTAAGCCTAAGCTTAACTTGACCGCAATTATGTTTTTATTATAATAATATAATTATATACATATATATTATATAATAATAGTTATAGTTTTATTTTCCTAATTATAAACTTGTAAAATCACTTTTATAATGAAAGTGATACCTTAAACTTTAAAAATAATTGAAAAAATATTTTAAATTATTAAAGATTAAATTAAAAATATATATTTAAAAAATAAAAAAAATGAGCAATTATAAATGAATTTGACCTACTTATTTACAAATACGAATAATATTAAATAAAAAATTATTTATATTTTAAATAAATCAAATTTAAATAAATTTATAAAATATTAATATTATATTTAAATTCAACTCGCACCTTAACTCTACTTGACCAATAAATCAATCTAATTGTATCTATATCAACTTATGCTTTGGGCTCGAAGCTAATAACGATGTTTGTTTTTGTTCTTAGGTGGGCTCGTAACATTGGGTGTTTTCTAGTTTTCTTAGCCATTTCAGTAAACTTTAAAGAAGTTAAAATTTTTTTTATTAAGTATAAGTCTAATTTTTTAATATTATTTTTCTTCTCTTTTTTAATTTTATAATGGAATATTGATCGATTTTCTATCAATTCTGTTAATTCTTGCATTGCGCTGGAGATGTTCTTCTATGGATTTGAATTTTATTGGGAGATTTTAAAATTAATCTTTCTAGAGATTTTTGGAAATTAATACTTGTGTGCATTGTTTTTGATCTATGAATTGGGATGTTTTCTTTTAAATTATTTGGAAAATTTTGGACTTTTGGATATACCTTCGAATATTTTCTATCTATATCTATAATAAGATTTTTTTGACCCGATAAAAATGATCATTATTATTTATTAAAATTTTAAATTATCATAGTAAATTATTTTAATATTAATAAAATTTATACAATTTATAAGTAAGAATTTTAATTTATTAAAAATAAATTTATTTAATAACAAATAAAAAATAGTTGCAGTTTGAATTAAATATTTTATTTCAAAGTTTTTTATTTATCTTGAAAATAAATAAATAAATTTGATAAATAAAAAGAGTTACAAATTATATTAAATTTTAACTTCGTACTTTTACTTTATATTAAAATTAAAAATAATAAATTTTATATTAATTATATATAATTTGTATATGAATAAACTTTATATGTTAATATAAATTTTATTAAATGATTACTGGTGAACTTAAAACTTCGTAACTTTCCTTACCTTCATTTAAAAAGGACGATTTACCTTTGCTTTGATAAGATAATTTGAAATGTGGAAATATATTTTTGTTGTTGTTGTTGTTGTTGTTGTAAGTACCAGTTAACACTTTCGTTAGTTTAGTATTTGACGATTAACTCCACGATTGAAAAAAAAAAAAAGAAAAAGAAAACAGGTGTAGTTTCAATTAACTGGGCTAAGCCTGCCATAGTTAAATCTCAAGGTGAAGGATTTAGGTTTCGGACAAGGATATTAAACCCTCATTATCAACATGATTGGGACAGAAATGTTAATTATCATCTTCAATATAAGCCCACAGTTTCATTATACTAGCTGGACTGGGGGCTGGAAACATTAATACATACATTTATATTCACTAGTCTTTTCCGGGTTGCACATCCCGACGAAATGGTCAGATTTCATTTTGTGCTTATCTTTTTTCCTTGGCTAAATCCTCTCCCCAGCCTCTGCAGCCAGCAGGTGCCCAACAAATAAGCTTGTAGACAAGGTTTGCAACCAAAATCTAAATTGCACCGCCAACCAGGACCACATTGCTGAGCTGCTCAGGGTTCAGCAAAAGCCACCTCTGCCACCCCACAAACGCCTCGAGATTTGCGGACGTGATTACCGAGGCAGCTTCGGTACTTGAAGAGAGGCATATAATGACATGAACTCCGGTTACTTTTCTTTTCGACTGGCTTATAAGTCGGCCAGTTACCCCCTGCTGACGATTGCCAGCAGTCTGCTGTCAAGGGAAACCATTCACTCACCATTGACTGCCATTAGTGTGCTTACTTGAAGACTTTCTATCTAATATCTGTGTTGTTGTGTCTCCAAGCCCTTTAGTGGAGGAACCGCATACATATTTCACCAAGCAATTGTTGATTATGATAATATGATGATTGTTATTAATAAGGGATCAAATTCCCGAGGGCATTTTAAAATTTCCAGGGCAATGAAGTATCTCTTGGGTAGAAATAACAAATAAATAAATGAATGAATAAAGAAGAAATTAGGATTGAAGAATAATAAATTTGAACTAAAACAGTGTATTTACATTTAAATAAATTTATAAAAATAAATAATTAGTGAATAATTACAAAAATAATAAGTATAACCCGAATCGCTTATTCAGATTGTTAAAAAATGTATAACAAATAACAAAAAATAAACAATTACAAAATAATAAGCATAACCCGAAATGATGGAAAATAACAAATGCCACCTCTCAACTTTTACAAATATATTGGATATTTAATAAAAAATTAAAATAATTTTATATTTTATCGTTAAATTTATAATTGTTAAAAAATTATTTTATAGAAAAAAAATCAAAAGAATTACTCATTTATTACCTTTCTTTTTGACATGGTAGTATTTTATTTTAAGTTTAATTTAATTCGAACATTAATTTTTAAATTTTTACCAAATGTTATTTCATCAATTTTAAAATTTAAAATCTATTTTTAATGGTCAAATGGTAAGATTACTCAATCTAAAAGAATTTAGTAAGATGGAATAAAAGAAAATAATCAAGTGAACATTACACTATCTGTCATCTCCTCGCATTCAATAAAAAAAATCAATTTTATGCAACTCAAAAGAATTCTATGCAAAAGGAAAGCTTTTCGAGCTTTCGTTGGAATGGGCCTCAAAACTTAATAATTTCATAAATTTGATGACAAAATTATAAACATTTTAAAGTTAGTATTGAGTATTTTGAATTTTGATTAGATAATTTTTAATTAGATTAAGATAAGGAATATATTTAAATTTTTACTTGATTAAAATTATATTTAGATAAATCCTAATCAGATTAAGATAAGGAATAGAATTTATCGTTATTAATTAGGATTATCTTTGCTTAGTTAAGATTTAAATTTGATGATTATATATATCAGGCACTAAAGCCTTTTCTCTCTGTATTAGTTTTCCTCAAAGAAATAAAAAATCTCTTTCCTTACTTGTGGACATAGGTCACATTGATTGAATCACGTAAATCTTATGTGTTATTATTTTTCTTGCTTTAATCTTCTTATTTTGTTGTATTTCTTGCACAACAATTAGATGATCGAAATAAATTTTTTTTTTACAAAAAATTATGTAATAAAAGGCTATAATTTACCTTTTTAAATTTATTAGTTACTCAACTAAAGAGTGTTTTCTTTTGAAAAAAAAAAAATCATGAAAGTTTACAAAAATGAAAATTTTGAGTTTGTAGAAGTAACAACTTATGTTATCGATATATATTTTTCGAAAGTATTCATATTAAACATGTGTGTTCGACATATATTTAAATATAAATATAAAAATATAATTCTATAAATTTATAATTATTTAAAAAATTAAATATATTTATATTGAACAATATAAATTATCTATATCCAACGTTCACTTTCCTAATTAATATCCCATGTGTAAAGTTCAAATAAATGTTTACAAGAAGCTGCTTCGTATAAATAATATAATTTTATAGCTGCTTAAAAGCTTTGTGGCGTTTCAATTTTGTTCAATGGAAATTGTTGGTCGTTTCGGACTCGAACTCCTGCCATCTGAATTGATCATCTATGTTGGTAACCAACTCAGAAAATAAAAAGGAATTCCTCCTCATTTGTTTAGAGAAATCATAGAAAAAGTTGTTTGAGGCCAGGAAGTAAATGATCTGCGATTATCTGATTTGTTCTTTGTGAGGGGTGAATAGCATCCCAGAATACATATTTATTTGCATCTGGACACGTGAGTGGATTTTTCCGATTGCACAGTATTCCCATCTCAAACAGCCCTGTGCCACAACATCCTTCTTCTACAACCTCAAATCCTGCCCACTCAACAACAAACTACAGTTATTTTTATCTGTATTATCTAAATTCTTGATTTTTCTTGAACCATCTATATTTAAGCATGAATATGAAATATAACCTTCTAAACATATAAAAAAATTTAAAAATATTAAATATAATCATTTCAAATATATACTCATAATTTATTTAATACTATTTCTATCAAGTTTGAGCAACATAGATATTTGTTTGTTCGAGGCATTCAATTGAATTTTTTTTTTCTAAGAGGATTTGTTATTTGCTGTTGGTTCTTCTTAGTTGTACAAATAACCAATCAAGTTATTACTTGCCCCGCCCCAACTCATCATTAGAGCCTGCAGAAAAGTCCAACTTGACTTGATCCATATGAAACTTTAGTGCCATGCCCTTTAAATCAGAACAGCTTTTGTTCATTATGAAGTTTTTAATTGTCTAGATATTTCGACAGATTATTGAAAACAAATACTACTTTTAGTTGCTTGTACAATAAATTTTCTCAAGTTTTAGCTTTAAATGAGTTCTGCGGTCCTAAGAAAGATCTTTTGGACCACTAAAACCTGAAGAGTCGAGAGGAAAAGAATTCATTTCAGGCAGCTTTGGGTAAATTATAATGTTACTATGTTTTTGTCCAAAAAGAAAAAAAAAAATACACTTCTATTCTATTGCATATTTTTGCATGTAAACTAATTGGTAATGCTTAAAATAACCGAATTCATGGTGATTGTCTGATAGGAGTACAGTACGACAAAGATATATATATACTTAATTTTTTTAAAGATTTTTTTATAATTAAATGATTATAACTCATACTTATATTCAAATACGTGATAAATATAAATGTTAATATGAATTTTTTTTTAAATGAAGAGTATGGAAATCATGTTTGTAGGCCAATGATAGTTAAAACTTACCGTACTGGGAGGGTTTTGTGATAAGCTGCAAAAGTAAGTCATAAGCATCTGCGAAGAACACTTTCAACCCGGGAAGATCCTTGCTCAACTTTGCCACCAACGCTTTTTGCTTCCCGTTGAACTCCAACGCAACTCTGTTTCGTTCCTCAATGCAATTAAGAGGGTCCTTAAAGTTCGTGGTTCTCTGCACCGGCAAACAGCCCATCGGTGGAAGTCCGGTTAGGGACAACTGTCGAGCTCCCAGGCTGTAAATCTGCCTAACGAAATTTTCAGCTATGCCAATGAGGAAATCCTCATACTGTTGAACGGTGAATTGGGACTTCCTGCGAGGAAGGGCATAGTAGTTTTCGAGGAAATCATTGGTTCCTATGCTTATGACATATAAGGCCTCGGAGATTATCCCATTCGCCGTCTGATCACCGAGATAGGCTCGTAATTTCTGCTGGTACTCTTTATAGTATTCCAGTTCCTTCCATAGAGGAATCACTTTCTGTCAAAGTACCAAGTAAAATTAATTAAATCACCAACTAATTAAATCAAGACCACCCAAATTTCACCGAAAAAGACAAGTAAATGGATGTCATAAACATTACTTACTATAAACAGTCAAACAGTTAAAAGTTTAATGATTTAAAAACTTTTATAGCATTTAAGTCCGTTTTTAGAAAGCAAATCACAGCAGGGTAAGAGAAGGATAATAAATGTTGGGATTAGAATCTTAAATATGAATCAAATGTACTAAACCTCTGGTTCAAATGAATTTGCTGAATAAGAAGGTACTTACTATTCATAAACGCTTGATAAAATTGTGTGCTTACCAGTACATCGGCTGTAGCATTGTCATAGCCAGTTGCAGCAGAAGCAAAGCAAACTCCAGTGGCGAAGTCTGAGATGCTTAAGGTAGGATCCAAGTAAGCAGGGACGATAGGTTTCAACCCAAAACCTTCGGATATGAAGTCAGGAGAAAGCCGGCCATTGCAGAAGCGACCGGTGGGGGTGCCACCGGGAAAATCACGGCCATAAGGCTCAAAATTGCTCTTGGCAATCGTCGGGATGTAGTTGTTGTTACCCGAATCCACAGATGAATCCCCAAAGACTATAACAGCGGACACTTTAGCTTCATATTTAGAAGCCATAGCCAAGATTTCAATGAAGAAAATCCAGGCAATGATCATGTCTGCCATGCCAGTTTGATAATCCCAGTTAGAATGCTGATGAAACAAGAGATAAAAGCGAAAGCATTTATATATAATAATATCACCAAACCGGATGGTACCTTAATTCAACCTAAGGCTTAATTGGCATGAAAAAATAGATATGGACATTTTGAGAAAAAGAAAATGGACCGCAAACAATTTGGATTATACGGGATGTGTATTAAAAAGGTTATACAACAAGAAGAGAGAAATCAAAACAATAAAGAGTGTATAAATAATACTAATTTGAGATTAAGATCTATATTTTATTGTAGTTGAATTTTTTTTATTATACTGTTAATTTTTTTTTTTTTTTATACACAGAGTAATGAAATTGATGAAAATTTATCATTTACATTAACAAAATATTTTAATTTTGTTATTTTTTTGTCCAAAATCAACCAAACATGTACTAAATGTGGAAGCCATCATCCTCTTAGCTTTTTGGCTAAAAATGCGTAAAAGTAGTATATAAAGCTTAAGTTTGAGTTCAAGCATCCTCTTCCTTTCTCTAATTTATCATCACAATGTTATTTTTCTTATATCAAAAAATATAAAACAATAAAATTTATCAATTTCGTTAACAGATTTATACCGTAATTATTTCAATTATATTATTTATTAAATGTTCAAAGACAAAACTTTCATGATGTTTGGATTATTGTAATACCTATTACTGAGTATTACATTCACTCCATATTAGACAAGCCTATAGTGAATAAATGTTCGGTTTTTTTTTTTGACTAAATCAGCCATTCTTGTTTAAAGAGTACATTACGTGATAGACCTAAATAACCATTTAAGATCTCCTGCTGAATGACTGTTCAGACAATCTTAATATTTGAAATACATATATTGATAAAATTCAATAATGAGTAAAATATTTCAATTATATTATTTTAGTTCAAAATTAACCTTTGTGATGTTCGGTTTAGTGTAAAACGTATTACATTCGATCCATATTCGATGGGTTCATACTAAATAAATGTTTGGTTCATTTTTTTAACTAAATCAAATATTTTTTTATTAACAGCATATTACGAAACAACCTGAGTAACCATTTAATATCTGAATGATAAAATTCAATAAAGAATCGTCATATAATGAAAATTTCAATATTAAGTTGCAATATTGTATTCGGAGCTAAATTATAATGAAAATTATGTTATTATGTGCTTGTTGGAACGTCAAATCTGAAAAATAAATTGAAAATAGCCCATTTGCTGGATATTAATGAAGAGTAACGAAAGAGTAGGACTGGAAGCTGAAACCTGTACAAGCTAGATGAATATGATGAAGGCTTGGCAGTTGAGAGATAGGTCATAAATAAGAAATAGGCATGATAATTTATATATTTATATCATATTTATATATTTTATTATATTTTAATTATATTTAAAATATTTTAAATTTATATAAATTTTAATATTTTAATAATTAATATTATATATTTTAAAATATATATTTATGTCTTATTATATTTTAATTATTTTATTAATATTATATTTAAATAATATATTTAATATTGTTAAATTTAATCAAGATTTAAATAAATTTATTTAAGAATACTTACTATTTTATTGGAAACGATATTAAAGACATCTACAAGATGATAAGGCGGTCAGAGCTAGACTGATATAATTGCAAGCAGATTGGGGAGTCTACTTGCACATGCCACCTTAATTTCTAGACAGGACCTTTGTTGATTTCACTCGGCATTCAGTGGGAAATTTGAAACAACCTGCTTCTGCCGTGCGGCAAAATAAAAACAGGCTTTTCAATAAAGTTCGTTATAAATGCTTATATAAAATATTTTAAATAAATATGAGTAAGTAGTATGAAAATCTTGATATTTATTAATTATTTAAATATAATTAATTTTTTTTTTATTTTGATATCATATTTTAAAATATGATTTTATTCTAAAATTACAACTTTATCATTAAAAGGATTCTGCCTGCAGTAAAATAGAAACAGGCTTTTCAATAATGTTGGTTATAAATGCTTAGATAAAATAATTTAAATAAATATGACTAAGTAGCATGAAAATCTTGAGATTTATTAATTATTTAATAATAATTAATTTTTTTTAATTTTGATATCATATTTTAATTATGATTTTATTCTAAAATTACAATTTTATCATTAAAAGAATTTGATACTTGAAAAATATTAAATTAATATATGGATAGCTTTTCTCGTCTGATTACTATTTACTCTTCATTTAATGTAAAAAATGTCTTACTTCTTCCTCAAATTATCAAAAATTTATTGTCAATCGTGAATTCACTCGTGATAACAATGTACTTTTTGAATTTCACATCACGTTTTTCCTTGTCAACGATTTGTACTTGGGGAAAATGCTTCATCATAAGTTCAATGTAAAGATGACCTGTACAACTAGTTACATGTGTTGGAAAGCTACAATTGTTCAACGGCACAAAAAGTTCGGCCATTTAGCTTCACATATTGTTCGTAAGATCATCTCTTCCAACAATTAATCTCCATTTCATAATAATAAAGTTTCAAAAGTTTGTGATATATGTCAAAAAGCTAAGAGTCATTAATTACCTTTTAAGTCTTCTCTTATTAGGTTAAAGGACCTCGTAGAACTTACTGTACGTTTGATTACCTGAATAGAATAGAAAAAGACCGGAACAACTATTTAATAAGAATAGAATAGAGAGGAAATGGATATGATATGTTTAGCTCGTTGAATAGAAGATGAATATTATTGCATTTGTTTAGTTTGCTAAAATGATGTTGATGAACATATAAGAAATAAATATAAAATGATTGTTTTACCCTTGAATTAAATAATAATATTTTATTTATAAAATTAAACTTATTTTTATTTTTATATACTATTATTAATACATTTAAGTGTATTATATCTTTATAATAAAGTTTAAAATATAAAATTTAAATTAAATATTTAATATATTATATTAATATTTGCATTTAATACACTAGATTTAAAATATATATTTTTAATATATAAATTATTTAATATTTTTCTCTTCATGATGGATCTAGCAACCCATAATGATCATCCAAATGTCATAGAGTCATGTGCGATCTTATTTAAACCTTTCAGTAACTAGCCTATTAGTGTAATACAATCCTTTCACCAAGTACCCAGGGATGAGCATGAGCATGGCGCATTATCTATTCATGCTTCAATCCATGTTAGTTCTTACAACTCATGGTTAATGATCATGAATCTAAGAGGAATGATTCCTCATAATTCATAATGCTTTGACAACAAACTTTAATTCAATTAACCATAGTTAAGAACAATCAGGATACATCTCTGATTTCAATAGGAATGGTGAATCTTCTCTAGATCACTCAATAATCTTCATATACTTCATGTCATAACCAAACCATCAAAGAAGATCACTTCATGATGAAATCAAAATATGACACTCCTTATACAGGATGACTTAGTGTCACAAGTTTAAGGATTATTATACACGATTGACATATAAGAATGTATATTATGAACATTGAATGACTAATACCAAATAGAGTTCTCATACAGTCCAAGTTCAATGAACTTGTTTCGTCAAACAAAACCTACATGTCATCCCAAGAATCTAGCCTACTTCAACATATGAGATTCGTTGCTTACTTCATAACGTGTGCTTGTCTTTAAGCATTGCAAATGCCCTATCTTAACAATATGATGACCATGAACATTTTAAGGAACTTGGCTTTAATTGCGTAAGGATCTCATAATTGCAACATTTTGCAATTTCTTTGCAAGGCCTTTTAATTTCCATGGGCTTCATCCAATTGGTGATTTCGTAATAGTCAATCATGCTATTAACATGAAGGAAAACCTTGTGTTACTAGAGCTAGAAACTTAGTATGCAGTCAATTAACTGTATATCCCATGTCCCAATCTAATTGGTTTAAAGGCATATACTAAGACATAACAACCAATAAAATGTCTCTATAGAAAAAAGACATAAACATAACTAAGGTTGGTTTGGCCTCAATGGTACATGTTTTAGTTTTAAAAAAATTTTGGGATATCGCTTTTAAAAGTGCTTCTTACTTGATAAACAGATCAGCTTCTTTAATAATTAATCATTCATCACCTTTTGAACTTTTTTTTTCAAAATTAAACAGGATCATAGTTGTTTTTAAAACTTTTATTGTGCTTGTTTGTGTTACCTATTCCCTTATAATTCCTATAAAATGGCTATACGTTAAAGAAATGTGTTTTCTTAGGTTATAATCTACATCATATAGGTTAAATTGCCTTAATTTGAGTAGATGTCGTCTTTACATTTCTTGTAATGCAATTTTTTTTTTAAACTTCATTTCCTTTTAACAGTATTTTTAATGGTACATTTACCAAAGTTCAAGTAAGTCATTTTCAATTATCTTTGTTACTCTTAATCCTCCATTTACAAGAGATTCTACATTAAACCAGCTTTATCTTCCCTTTGACATATTTAGTCATTCTACATTTGACCATAAAAGAACACCATAACCTTGAGTACTTTCCTAATCACTAGATAACTCAAGTCCCATTCTTTCCCCTTAAAATGAAACTTCATCCACATCTATGTCATTACCTAACCAAGAAATGCAACCTAATCCAAAACCACACATCCTTTAGGTTGTATGCATCCCATGCAGACTCGATTAAGTAATAAACTAAAACAATTTAATGATGGTAAAGTGTGTTATCACCTTCGTAAAGCACTAGTGATGTTTTTTAAAAGCATTAGTCGAGAACCAACATGTTATTCACAAGCTTCTAAGTTTACTGAATAGAGGCAAGCCATGAATTTAGAATTTAATGTGCTCACGCTTAATGGGGTCACTTGTTCATTGTCAACCAGCTATGAATATAGTAGGTTGTAAATGTGTTTTAAGACCAAAAGAATAGCAAATGGAACCATTGAAAAGCACAAAGCCAAGTTAGTTGCAAAGGGCTTTCATCGACAAGAAGGTTTGGATTATGGAGATACCTTTAGTCCTATGGTAGCAGTTATTGTTTGGATTTTCTTGTCTATTGCCATTCAAAAATTTGGCCCATTCATCAAATTGATATAGAAAATGCCTTTCTTTAACATGGTACTTTTGAAATAAAAAAATGTTTTTATACAACAGCCATTTAGTTTTATTTATCCTGAATTTCCATTACATGTTTGCACATTGCATAAGTCTTTATATGGACTCAAGTAGGCACCTCGAGTCTAGTTTTCTGCCTAAGTCGTTGACATTTTGAGTTAAGGTTTGTTGTTTCCAGAATAAATTAATCTATTTGTTTTGCACTAGCATTCTTTTTGCATTTTTGTGCTTATATGTGTTGATGATATTTTAATTACTAGTTCAAATGACAATAGCATTTCAAGGTTTATTGAATCTCTTATTTATGAGTTTGCTATCAAAGACTTTAGGTTTTTCTATTATTTCTTAGGCATTAAGGCTTCTTGGTAAAGATCAGATTTATTCATTGAAAGATGTAACTGGAAATGGTTTCTATCATCTACTTATTATTTTTGTCTAGCCTTTTTATTTTCCTCATTATCCCTTTTCATCTTCAAGAAATCTTAAATGTAAGATAAAACTTGAAAGTCTTGATTTCTAGTGGAATCTTCAGTGTTTTGTTGACAAAACAAAAAAAAAAGTTTTTTTTTCAAAGCAATCACGCCTTCTCAATGGGATCAGCAAAATGTAAAGGAATATTTTGATGGAGTAAGAAAATGTTACAAACCAATAAAACAAAATGTCACGAGAAACATCGTAAAGGAATATTTGATCCAATCTTGAAGAATAAGTGTAGTCGTAGGTGATGATGATAAAGGCATAAGGTCATTGAGGATGGTAAAAAATGTGGTGGTTGAAATAATTTCAAAGAGAATTACAAAGAGATGCTTAAGAGTTATAAGTTTGTCCAACTATTAAAAGATCCTAAATGAAGCTCATAGGCCTCTATTTACAGTTCACCAAAGGAAGTTACAAAAAGTGAATGGGAAGTTAAAATTATGCCGCACATTATAGTGGTACTAATCATGGATAGTGGGGAAGTGATCAAAGGTAGTAGGTGAAGTAAAAGTTATGTGAGGCTATTCTTGAAGAATGTTTTGATCACAAGCAGTGAGTAAGTGTTACATGATAGCATATTTAAGAGTGCATTACCTACATAACGAGAAAATGAAGTATGTTTGTTTCAAGAAAAGGTTAAGAAGAAGATTTCTTAAATATTTCATCTTTGATCCTTCAAGCTGTGTTTTCCAAGACATACCAAAAGTGGAGCAAACCCAAGAATCCTACTATCTTTCCAAGTTAGCTCCATACTCTTTGCATAGTGTTGTCTTTTTAATTGCATTGCAAATTATCTTTGTCTCACATTGCACAATGCGTACATGGCGCTACGCGGCTAGAGAATGTGGAGCACTAGAGTGCTAAAGTGGATCATTAGAGCTCTAGAATGCTAGAGCTTTGGAGAGTTGGAGCTCTAGAGCACTGCAACAGTAGAACTCTGGAGTATTAGAGCTTTAGAATGCTTAAGCATTTGAGCGCTAAAGATGCAAAGGGCTAAAGTAATGGAGTGATGCTACTAGAGAATAGTGGCGAATCTTAACTAAAATTTTGGATGGCCGAAACATATTTAATTTGTTATAACATATGAACTTTAAAAAAATTATATAATTTAAAATGCACTCATATTAAAAAAAAAAGGTGATATATAAGTAGGTAGTGGTGGGTGTAAGTGGTGGGCCAAACCTAAACACAATATTTTTATTTATAGTCTTTTAGTGAAAATAGTGGGCAATGGCCAAATTAAACGGGCTAAGATTTTAAATGTCCTATGATGTATTATATATATATATATATATATATATATATATGAAATTGAAAAAAATTTGCTTCTTTATATAATCTGTTATTGTCTAATGATGTATTATATATACATACATATATAAAGTTGAAAAAAATTTTCGAGGGCTATGGCCATCTCGTGCCCCCTAAAAGATCCGACCATGCCAGGGAACATTCTAGCTAGGAAACACTGCTACTAGAAAGCGTTGTTGCTTAGGTTAAACTTTTTTTAATAGAAAAATAACAAAAAATTTATTAGTATTTGTTAATAGCAAAAAATAAAAAATTTACTATTATTTATTAATAGCAAAAAAAAAATCATTTAAAATAACAAAGGAAAAAAAATAAAGTTTAAACTTTTTTGCTAGTACTTGTTTTCATATGCATTGCTCATGAATATTTATTGTTTTATTTATTTTTAAATATATATTTGTATATTTACAAATAAAAATTAATTAGTTTTATATATTAACTAAAATTTTCGTAAAAATATAAATTTTTTTTGAACATATAATTTAATTTTTTACAAATAAATAAAACTAATGAGGTGCGTATTAATTAAATTTATATTAACATGTAATGGTTGTCCCATACGCAAATTATATTGTCAAATTAATATAAAATTAGTTATTTTAATATTAATGTAAAAAATAAAACCATAGATAAAAAATTAATGTAAATTTTAATTTTTTTTACTTAACAAATGAATTCATTTACTTTTTAAAATGAAAAAAAAATTAAAATTTTAAAGGTAAAAAAATTAATGTAAATTCTATTTTTTTATTTATCAAATAAATTCTATTTTTTTATTTATCAAATGAATTCATTTACTTTTTTAAAATTTAATAAAAAATTAAAATTCTAAAAATAAGATAATTCAATATAAAAATTAATTTTTTTTATTTATTATCAAATTAGAAAGGTAGTTGGACTTGATGGCTTAGCGTTAGCCTCTAAGTCTATTTGCATGTTCCATGATTTCGTGATATATGTGACATGTCCGTAGAGAATGATGCATAATTTTAAATATGATTATACGAATATGATATATATAAATTATTTAATATAAAATATAATATAATTATATATTTTAAAATTTATATAATATAAATTATTAATTTATCAAAATTTTAATAAATATAAAATATTTTAAATATAATATAATATAATAAAAATATAAACATAATATAAATACATAAATTTACGTATTTTTATATTCATTAATGGTAACAGTTAGCTGTCACTTAAGTCTGCCCCTATCCAATTTAATTAATTAAAGCAACCTTCGAATAAAAGTAGACACCAAGCAAAGCTATCGCTTTAGGGTTCATTTCTCACGAACAAGATTTTTCGAACTCAACGTGTTTCAAGAGAATAATTATTATTAAATAAATTTAATAAAATACAACATTTTTCAATGTCTTAACAGGAAATTTAAATTGAATAAGTCTAAATCAATTTAACGAATAGATCGAAATGAATCTTAGACAAGTATTTATATGTTTATTTTTTTAGAATTGTTTATTTTTTTTATTATAACTAGCGTGTCACTCTTTAAAAATAAACCTAAGTTTTAACTGCAATGGATTTTGGGCTTTGATTTTTTATATGTGCGATTCCAATTTAACTTTTAAAATTAAAAAGCCAAATATTGTAGCTAGATTAAATATATTTAAATTTTCGAATCAAATTGAGTCATATTCACTTCCTCGTAACATTAACTTACTATGTTGCTTTTGCACTATTGTCCAAGTTTGAATCATTCGAATCAAAGAATAGCTTGAGTTTAAATAGTATTAGGATGATCCTAAAAGATTATTTTTTAAGCACTCAATAAAAATATACCATGTCATATATTTTTAAAGAGTTTTAATTAATATCATACACTCTATTTCACTAGATCAATTTTTCTAAGCATTTGAATCCTAATAATTTTAATTCTTTTTGTTAATTAATTAAATAAGAAATGAAGTTGGTTTTTTCTGTGCTTAAAAAATTAATTTTGTCTCTTTTTATAGTTTTAGGATTAGGGTTTAGCATTAATATTTAGAGTTTAAGATTAGGATTTTGAATTTAAGGCTTATCATTTTGGGCTTAGGATTCGAGTTTAAAATTTAAGGTTTAGAATTTGAGATTTAGTACTTAGAATTTATAATTTCGGATTTCAAATTTCAGATTTTAGATTTAAACTTAACATCTAACTGAAAGTTAATTAGTGTTAAGAAAGTTAAGGAAAGTTAATTTGTTATTCATTGAATGTATAATATTATTTATAACACTTAAAAAATGTGTAAAGTGTCATATTTTTATTGAATGCTTAAAAATATCTTTTGATCATCCTAATATAAATTAAACACATGGTGTTTTAGTTAGCACAGTAGCAAAGCTAACCAAAGTTAAATATCATCTATGATTATTGCATTATAATTAATTAATCAAATAAAGTTATACAAAATTTATATTATGTGGAGCTCGTATTTATAAGTGATAAAATTTTATAATTTTTTTATTATGATCGAATAATTATAAAAGTGTAATAAACATATTTGCAGACAAAATGCTTCAATAAAACATATCGATTCCTTTGTCGTTAGGTTTCGTCTTTGATTGGACTGAGTATATTTTAACATTTTATAAAAAAAAAATGTTTATCTCAATGTTCAAATCTCTTCATTTATAAATTTTCTTTTGAAATATCAAATAACAGTAATAAACACTTAAAATTGGATTTAATATTGAATATATCTAATCTAAACCAATTTAATTTGATTTTTCAATTTTTACTTTATTTGATATAATCTTGATTTTATATAATTGTATCAAATCGAAAATCTACAAATGTTTTAATTCAATTGATTCAAACTTATCATTTAATTTGATTTAATTTTTTCAACAATAATGGATATTTAATCCTAGCGTAGTGGTTATACTTTTCCATATTTAAATTAATTTACAAGTAAATGTAGTTATCATCATTGCTTCACTTTCACGTATTAAATTTAAATGATGCCTTTCTCTCTACATTTAAAATTCTAAACTATAATTGGTCTATAAATTATATATATATATATATATAATAATTTATCTCAACAACATGCTTTAAATTCTTTTTCCTCCAAACTTATGATCAAACATAAAACAAATTAATTCTCGAACTGTGGGTATAGATAACCTTCCGAAGGCAATGGCACGCAATGAAGCTAGGATTGCTCAATAGATATGTTGGTGATTAGATTATTTGTTTAAATTCAAAAATTTATTCGACATTTAAAAAAATTTAAATTAAAAATATTAAATTAAAAAAATGAATTTAAACAAAAAAATATAATTAGAAAGTCAGTCAGAATTTAATTTTAACATTCAAGTTCAAGCTTGGCTCGATCCATTTTTAATAATATAATATATTATTTTTATTTATATATTTTATGTAATTTATACCATATAAATAATAAAATTATATAATATTATCGTAAAAATATTCAAAATATATTAATTTTAAAAGAAAAAGATAAAACTAGTAAACATTAAATGAAAAATAAATTTTTGTAAATTTTTAATTTTAAAAAATATCATAGACTAAGTTTATGTCAGTTTGGATTACTTATTTAAAGATTTGGATAAACTTAAACAAAATTTGAGATTCGAATTTTCAGACGAGATTGAGCTTTATTCAAAAATAGTAAAATAATTTAGACTTGTTCAAAAATTGAGTTATTTGTCAACCCAACCCTATCCGGATTACTACTTATTAATTAAATATATTTTATTTTATTTTATTTATATTTAATTATAAAAATATATAAATATTAATATAAAAATATATTTTTTTAATTTTTTATATCTTTCGACACTAATCCTAATTTTAAAACCAAATTTGGGTTAGAAAATTTTAAAAATTTTGGACTGCACTCCTACAGGTTTATTTACAAATTATAATTGTAAATTGGGATTTGTGATAACGAGAGCTTGGGTCGAGCTGAAACACTGAGGCCCAGTTAAGCCCAAAGAGAAAAGAGTAATAGGGTTTTAATCGGAGGGACGCGACGGGGGAAACCAGGAAACCTAAGAGTGTCAGCGGCATCTGTACTTCTTCTGTGTCAGCAAAATGGTTGCTTTCAGGGTAAGTTTACAATCTATTTTTATTTTTCTTATTTTTGATTTTTGTTGACAAAATGGTGATGGGATTTTGGTTTGATTGGTCTTTGGAAAAAAAAAAAAAAGTTTCATCAATACCAAGTGGTGGGCAGAGGTCTCCCAACAGAAGCTGATGAGCATCCTAAGATTTACCGTATGAAGCTTTGGGCCACCAACGAAGTCCGTGCCAAATCCAAGTTTTGGTCTGTGAATTGCATTTTGCTTATTATTCTTGATTTAGTTTGTTTTTTCATTTTTTTGGGGGGTGGTGGTAGGGTGATCTGAGTTTTTCTTCGCTTGGTGTGTTTGTTTTTCATGTTTAGGTATTTTTTGAGGAAGCTGAAGAAGGTGAAGAAAAGCAATGGACAAGTTTTGGCCATCAATGAGGTGTTGACCATTACTTCTCCTTTGCATCTTTTTTCAAATTTTGAACCCGCATTGATATATAGCCTATGCTAATACCTGACAATTCGTATATTCGTGTTATTTTTTTGTATAGTTTCTTGTCATAATCATGTTTAAAGTGTTATACATTTAAATAAATCTGACACATTGGTAATTTGTGTTATATAGGTTGGCATGTTCGTGTTTTTTTTTGTCTCATGTTTTAGTTATTTTTTTATATCGTTTTCATGTGTGTCCAATTTTGCTAGCTTTTTCTACTTTATGTTATTTTGTTGAATAACGTTTCCTATTATATAGTTGTGTGAATAATGCATGGCATATTTGTTCATTCATGATTGTGAATTACTAAGTTAGGAGTGACGTACAGTTAGATGTTTAAGAAAAGAGAAAAAAGGTTGGCTTAATCACATTACTGTAACTCGGAGGTTACCTTAAGAGGAAAGAAGGCTTAACAATGTTTTTCTTCCTGTGTTCGTTATTTATTTGAGAAAAGAAAGTTATTTTAAAAGATTTTTTTTTTTTTTTTTTTAATTTGGTTGCTCTGTTTGCCATGTACTGGATGGATGTAGGAGAGTTTCCTTTGCAGAAAAAAGTAGGTTTATTTCGATCCTCGGGGTTTAGTTTAGTGGGATCCCTTTTCCTATGAGGGAGTGATGTTTCACCATTTCCATTTGGATGGAATTAGACTATTTTAAGCTGCTTGAGCTGTATGCTTTATTTAGTGTTGCATGTTGGATAACGAATATTATTATTAAAAAATCCACCATGTTCTGCTCATACTTGAACTTGACATCACCTTTGTCTAAAAAATGTTTGGACCAATCAATTTGGTCAGATTTTAAATAAGCATCATGCTGAATGGTTAGCCTCAGATCTAAATGTGGGTGGTAATTAGTTATTTATCTTCGCCAGGTATCTTGGGTCTTTTGATGGGCAAGAGAAAAGTACCAGTGGGTGAAGGCAAAACCTTTTTTATTAGAGTCTGAAAAAATTAAACATTTCTGAAACTCTTTTGTATTTGGTAGTTTGGACTTTTCCAAGTCAATCGACAGCTGAGTATAGGAGACAGCATGCTTATATTTACCCATGTAGACAGTAGAATATACGGAAGAAAATGATGCTTTATACCCTAAATTACCATCAAACCTTGATACGATGCATTTGTGCTCTGGTGACGGCTCAGTTATGTTTGATTGTTGCTGTATTAGGTGGCTTCTATAGCTTGTTTCTTTCCGGGGTATAAACCGGCTTTGGGAGCAATGAACAAATACCAATATTTTCTCATGAGACCTGTTTGTGATTGCAGATTTTTGAGAAAAACCCTACCAAGATCAACAACTATGGCATTTGGCTGCGGTATCAAAGTCGAACTGGTTATCACAATATGTACAAGGAATACCGAGACACAACCCTCAATGGTGCCGTAGAACAGATGTACAACGAGATGGCATCTCGTCATAGGGTGAGGTTTCCTTGTATTCAAATCATCAAGACAGCTACAATCCCAGCAAAACTTTGCAAGAGGGACAGCACCAAGCAGTTCCACAACTCCAAAATCAATTTCCCACTGGTATTCAAGAAGGTCAGGCCACCAACTAGGAAGCTTAAAACAACATATAAGGCTTCCAGACCCAACTTGTTTATGTAGTTGGTCTTCATAATTGGTGGTGGTTGGCTAAAAAGGCCTTTTAATTTGATTAATTCCCTTTATTAGATTGAGAGGACTGATCAAATTTTGAACACTTAACTATTTAATTTTCGAGTCTTTTTATGTTCCGAAGATTGTGGTTTGATGAGTTTTACTTTTAATTTGATGAGCATGGTGAATTTGCAATGTCTAGTTGGTTAGTAAATAAAAAAATATTTATTTTTATTATTAAATAATAATTTAAATTCGATCAAGCAAGTTTGAATTTACAAAAATTTTGTTCAAAGGGTCGACCTGTATTGGTCAGGTCTGTTGGGAGTAGTTCGGCTTGTAGAAAGGTTTATTTTGAAATGAATGGTGCACGTGCATTGGCTTTAGACCTATTCCATAAATGGGCCCCCATCTTTGATTGATAAGTAAGATGCCTTCTAAATCATCTGCAACTGAAGTCCCAAGCTTCCACTTCTAGGACCCCAAACCAAATTTGCCTTCCGATCAAATCCACGTTTGGCTGATTGTTATTAAAGCTGTGATTCAAAGAGGAATTCACATATTCAGGAAAACCATGATCACTTTTTGAGAAACACAAAAATATCTTCGACTTTAACTCTAACCCTTGTTGGAATCTAACCATGATACTTCATTCACTCAATCTATGCAGACTCCTTTAGAAGAACAAATTTTTGGATGTTACAACCGATGATTTCGAGTCTAGTTCAGACGATGACCAAATCCAGGTTGAAACACAAGTTCTTTTATAAGCTTGTGGACGTAAACTGTCTAATTATGTATTCCGAAGGGGAACCGATACGTGAGGTGTCATGGAGCTAAGATGAGGTCCTTTTGTCGGTGGCGTTGGACATCAACTATGAAAGATGCCTCATTTGTTGGGATCTCGACTTGATTCTTCTGGGTACATGTGGACATATTGAAAAATGCCAACCCTACACAAGAAGAAATTTTAGGTGGAGTCTTTGTATCGATGAGAGAATCGACAAAGTAAATGAGAAGGATGTCATGGCCTGCCATATTTTGGCTTCGGTGCTGCTATCTGCTGCAGACGAAACTGTCTATGGCTATAGTATTGATAATTCCTTGGGGGGCGGGCAGCCCACACCCCGGTGTGCTCCTAGATGAGCATTGGGCAGTGAGAATTTGAGTGGGTGGGCGTAATTCTAATATCATTGTGCATTGAGTTTGTTTGAGTTAGCCGATTGCCTTGAGCAGAAAAGTGTCAACCTTCTCGAACATTTAAATGGTTTTTGGTGATAAGAGCTGTAAAAGTTTTTATGCATTCTTCATACAGAGATGATCTGATATCAGCTCTCCACCTTAGTTGGCAAACAGGTGAAAGATTTGCTAATCTGTGGTGTGTTACTCGTTGACATGATGTTAAAATTTAAAGGATAGCATCCGATCTAATAGTTCAAACAATGAAAACTGATAGTAAATTGAAGCAATCTAATCGCAAAATAGGCAACTTTACTTAAACAAAGGACACCCCTATTGTCTTTTACACTCAACCATCAATCTCTAATTCTCTTTATAAATAAGCGCACACCACTAGCTTTTCTCCAATAAATGACCAAAAAATATACACACAACATCGCTGAAACTTCAAAACCAATTGCATTCATAATTTATGACAGACAATAGTAAGATCAGAGATATAAAGAACTAGGAAACGCCCTGGAAAGACAATCGATCCCGAAGAGTGTCAAAAAGTGAGGAAGCGGCTGCATTTTGTGCAAATGTTAATTTCAATCTACCCAACAATTCACCATCTTTGGCTTGAGAAGCGGCATCAGCAGCTTCTTTGGCCATGCCAATCCGAGCATAAGCCTGTTGGAACACCATAGAAGGATTTTAAGCAAGGGTATAAAAGATGGAATTTTATTACATCAATTCTAACCAGAATCACTTGCATCTACTAGTTTAGCGATCAAAACAGAAAAAGTCAGAACTAATGATTCCCATGAAAGCCGAAGAATTAAAAGATCAATATTAGACATGAAATTGCTACCTCAGCCCTTTCTCGGGGATCAGAGAGCTTGGGGATATATTTTAGAGCTTCACCTTTCTCATCAGCATCAATGCATGCCTCAACAAATGGCCTATAACCTGTTTGATGAACAGAAGAAGGAAAAGAAAATTGCTATTTAATTAATGTATTCAAGTAAACCCAACATATTTTACGGCAGGATCTATTTCAACATACATACTCTTGAAACAAATCAAGTCAAAGAGAGACTAGTACTTCGCATATGCGTAAGCAGATACACAAAACTACTATATGTTTACTTCATGGAAACAATTTAGGCTTAACCTATGTAGAAGATGACTAATTGAACTCCATCTTTGTAAAAATCAGTAAGTTAAAATTTCAATGTAAACAAATATCGTTACTTTGTCCATTTTCCTTGTTTTTTCCTTTGCCTAATTCTTTTTTGTCCCGGCCAATGCCAACAACTAGGATACAAAAATAGGGAAACCTTAAGAAAATCGATGCTGCATCATTTCGATTTATGATGTTAATTTAGAATACAAGCTTTCATAATATCAGGTAACAAAGATCACTTGCAGAGAATGCAAGAATTACATCTTTCATAATAGCAGGTAGCCAAGATCACTTGCAGATGATGCTTATTACGTCATGTATCTTGCTTGCTCAAATTGAACAAGAATGTCGATAGCTTACCAATTGGTGGTCTCTTCTCTTTTGAGAACTTCTCAAGAGCATCCCAATCTCTAATTGTAGCCAAAGCAAAAACTTTAAGCCAATACCACCTCTTCTCAGAAACCTGAGATATAAAGCAATAATTCTAATTCAATGGGTAATTACGGCAATCTAAAAGCAAGATGCCTAAACTGTAAAAGAAACTGAAGAATAAATGTTATATCTTGAGCTAGGGGCAGATTCTTTTGGTTTGTTTGTCCAATTGAAAGTAGAGGCAATTTATGAACCTTGAATTCAGTCTTCACTCTCATTGCAGCCCGGTGATTCCCCAGAACAATACATGTTCGTATAGTATCACTGATACTTGAATCAACAAATATGGCCTGCTTCGTACTTACTTCTAACTCATGTTGTATTCTGTAAGATTTGGAAGTATTTAAAAAAGTAAATAAATACGTGCTATATTAGTAGGCAACTCATTTTATGATAAAATTATAAAGCATATGGAAAGAAAGAAAAGTAAAAATGTTTGGTTATAACGGGTAGAAACCAGGACAGACCATTGACAAACTAATCTCAAATCATGAGATAAAATTTCTTGTTCTAATATAGTTTAAATCTTGCTATACGTAGCATGAGGACTCCATCCCTAGCTTCTTTTATCATCCTACATTTTCCCCATCAGATTTTTTTTTTTCTATTGAGGGGGGGGGGTAGCCAGAAGGGCACAAAAAACCCCCAAATTAAACTGATGTTCAATACACTGCCGCTTCATTTAGAATAGGCCACTTCAATTGCAATTTAGTTTTAGGTTTGATGCCTTGACAAACTAAAAACAATGAAGTAAATGATATCCCTCACCTCAACAACTTTGCATGCTCCTCAGCAGCCTTGGACTCAAAGGTATGTTCCTTGGTTTCTGAGAAAAGATGCTGGGCCTTTTCAATTAGTTTTATGCGTGGACCATGAAGTGGGGATCCTTTGCTTGCCATTGGATTTTTTCCCAGTTCCCATGATTCCTTCCACAAAAGAAATGCAACTTCCTACAAAACAACAAACTTCACATTAAAACTAAATGGACAATCATTTATCACGTATTCAACCAAATACTGAATTGTCACTTAGTAGGTCCTAGATGCATATTTAAGCTTCGAGCAGAGGAATCTTAAGGATGAACAACATTCAACTTAGAACAGAACGGACCAAATAAGCAAGAAAGAGAGAGCGATTCATCCTTTTATTTTCCTAGCCATTTCCAAATTTACCATCAGCTGCTAACTTTCACTTCTCTGATCTAATGTTCTAATTGCAAGAAATGCCTAGGATGTTTTCATTGCTTGGCATTGGATATTCAGTTATTCATTCATTCAACATGGAACTTGAACATTTACACACCAAAGGAGGCACCTGGTTTCGTGCCTGATATTTTATACCTACTTACCTCCTTGAAAAATTCCCTACAACCAATTACATTGGCAAATTAAGATATTGTAGGATTGTTAGTAGTCATGTCAACCAGCATTTGATAATAAATACAAATTAAAAATCTTTGATCTGTAAGGAGAGCCTACACCAGTAAACATCTTTGATCCGTGAAATGGTAAGTTGACAGACTATATTCGTTAAGTGGTCCAGCCATAGCTACAAAATTAGAAGTCATAAAACTGATAACCGACTGAAATTATCTGCAAGTCTTTCACAATTAGTCAACACTGTATGTTATATCATTTAAAAAATTAACATAATCAACAATAGCGTTATGATCAGAAACTCAAGCAATTCTAAGATTCAATGACTTCATAGGTGGATACCCTTTTCAATACCAGATATCATACAACAAGTGAAAATATCCCTTTTGGCAGTTGAACTTTTCTAATGGAAACAAAAATAACGATAATAACACCAATAACATCAACAATAATTCTAAGAATGATTCGATAGCAGTAAGAGCAACAAAAGCACCCAACAGCTGAAACTTACTTGAAGTTGTCCAGTAGATAGAAAGAAATCTTTCAAAAATTCATGCTTATGGCAACTGAAACACAAAGTAACATGAATAATCAACACGTAAACATAGACCCATTTTGATCACAATTTATGAAATAAATAACCAGAAATAGCTCAACAAAATCAAAACCAATGCAAACACCTATTCTAGGCAAAAATCCAAAATCAAAGTACAAAGCATGCCTCCTAAAATGACATATATTTATCATTTTATAATTTTCTCATTACTCAATGCTATTCACAAGTTAATTTCAAAATATCACAAACATCTTGTATTATCTCTTCAGCTTCTCGGAGACTTTAACATATCATGCCTACCCAGATCATGCTTACATGTAGCCTGTAAAAATTTTAATTTGAACATTTATTTGCAAAGTCAAGTACTTAGACAAGATTAAAAATGGAATATTTACAAAACATAGTAATAATAGTATTCCTTTAACTGTGTACCTACCGTGCATAAGATATAAACAAATCACGTGGCAAGGGTCTGGCTTGAATCATTCCAAAGAACTCCAAAGCTGGCCTCTGCATGAACAGAAATATGTACCCGGTTCAAGAAAATTTATTGACACTTCCATTTCTATTACTCTCAGGCTACTAATGACAAGTAATTAGCAAGACTTTCAATGAGGAAGTCAAACCAAGCTCTTTTACATAGATGATGAAACCCTACAAATACTCCTATGTCTCCATCCTCAACATATATTAGCTTAATTTTATGGTTTGTGCTACAGAGTTTCTTGTTTTCTCAATGCAGTACCTTTTGCCAGATATGGAAGAGAACAAGATAGACAAGGTCAGTGTCACCACATTCTGTTGCCTTCATCAAAGCAGTATCTTCCTCTCCTATGCTTAATAAAAGTGGCACCTGAAGTGAAATGATCATAATCAATATGCATTATATGGTAAGATTACAAAACAGACCTAACAAACGAAAGCACCAGCTAAAGATAAAGAATTAAACCTGCTTAGAGGAGCGTGGTTCATGCTCAACAAGCATAGCGGCTAGCTTTCGCCGGCCATTCTTATCTGCATGAGCAGCAACTGCTGCATATGATATGCCTTTGCATAATTTTAGCTGAAACTCAAAGGGCACATTAATTAAGATAATGTATTTACTTGAAGTCAAATGCACAAATAAACCAAAAGTCTTGGGATACCTTATCAAGTAGAATTTCTAAGAGAGCGGCATCTGGAATTGCCAATGAAGCTGTTATCTTTGAGCATGCCCAATGCATTATCACCACCTCCTACACGAAGCCAATCAGTCGAAAATGAATTCTTACCATTTTATACTTTCTAGTTTCTACTTCCCCAATAAAAGGCAGGAATTAGGTCAAGATATGAAAACATAATAAAAGGAGCATAACACTTGCAGCCCAAATGCAAGTAGGTGGCAACGCAAACCTGATTTGGAAGTATATCAAAGCAGATTACAGACAAATATGTAACTTAGACTCTCAAATATTAGCAAGTGATCATTTGCAGGATACTGATTGGATCACATGTTTAAAGCATATAAAACTAAAGCAACACATATCAAACTAATCAGTCCAGTCATATGAGGCAGACATTGACTTCATATACATAAATGAAGCCTTTGTTTCAAGACATTTGAAACAAGTAGCAGACAAAAGCCTTGCCTGAACCTAGTTGCATTTGTGGCATAAAGACCTGCTGCACTTTGCCCAAGGTTTCCATTTGATATTCAAAAAGAGCGTGCAGGGAGAAAACAAGAAAGTGATCTCACTGAGGGAATTGAAATGAAAGAAGTATCATGCCACTTTTTTAACCCATTTCCTTGTTATAATATCACTAAGCAATGTCAAGTATCGACTTACATATTATTATTGTACACTCAAATGATATTAAATGGGCATAAATCCCAGCCAGGACACTGAACGTTCAAGTCATGGTCTTATAAATGAAGCCTTTATTTCAAGACATTTGAAAGAAGTAGTTGACATAAGCCTTTCCTGTGCCTAGTCGCATTTGTGGCATAAAGATTGCTGCACTTTTAATAAGGATTCGGTTTGATATTCAAAAAGGTGAGCAGGGGGGGAAACAACAAGAAGGTGATTTCACTAAGCAAATTGAAATGAAAGAAATATCATGCCACATTTTTTTTACAGCATGCAAGAGTAAAATTAGAAACATCAGCAGGCAGGCCTCCTAGTCAACATTAAAATCCAACAATGGGGCAGTGCCACTCTGTAATTTTATTTAGGTGAAACCTAATTCCCATCAAACAAATGAAGTTTGGGTGCAGCCTTGAGGTTTAGTTTTTACTTTTATGAATGACACAAATTGTGGTAATATAGGACAAAAACCTAAAATAACAATTATATATGGAGAAATCAGCAAATGAAACTTACTTGATTCATTCCAACGTACTCTGATATCCGTAGTGCAAGAAGGTGACGATGAGCATTAATCAAACGAGCAATCAGCACAGATGGAGTTAGCAACTAAGAGAAGCACATTGATCAGTCAGGGAGAATACAAATTAATCTCAGAATCAAAATTGAAATGGCAAATCATTACGCCTTTAAGACCTTATATTGATTAATACTGAGAAGGATGCCAATCTCAGGATCACGCACAGCATTTAAGACCCGCAAGGTTTTACACATCTCTTGAATACGATCACGTTGAAAAGTGCTGCCAAAGCCAACTGGATATCATTATCAAGAGCATAAATCATAAGAAAAAAAATAAAATAAATAACAAAACCCTCATAGTTGATACTACCAAAAAACATGCATCACAGCTAAAGAGAATTACATAGTAGGAGGTAGATACAGAACTGCATGGAGGCAATTAGAAAAACATGCATCACAGCTAAAGAGATTGCAGCAGCCATGCAAAGAAAGACTTCAAATCTCATCCTAAAATTAAGTAAACTAAGCCAGATTCCTAAAACCATTTAGACTTCTCGAAAATCCAGTAGTTGGCTTACCACATGCCTTCTGAAATGCAGGGAACGTAAAGTGGAATGTGGAAAAATTTTAGAACTTTGCAAAACAGACAAAGAATAACAAATGCATGGTCAATAGCTTGATGCTATTTCAACGGTCAAAGTACATGGGAGGTCCCTATACCATACCATCTAGTGCATATTGGTCCCTGTACTAAAAAGCTGGGTAAGTTAGTCCTTCTACTTCTATAATTGAAGCAAAATGTAAAATCAATAACCGGGGTAACGTTTGTTGTGAAAAAAGTTGTTGTGGCATTTGAAATCCGTTAAAATGATGACATCCACGGTCAATAATGACATGGCATATGGTAAATCGTACACAGCATCCTTTTAACCTAAGACACATCAGTTTTTTTTCAATGCAAACGTTACCCCAGTTATTGATTTTACCTCTTTGCTTCAATTCTAAAAGTATAAGGACTATATTACTCAGCTTTTAATATAGAGACCAATTTGCACTAGATGGTATGGTACAGGAACCTCCCAAACCTCTTTCAACTAAAGATTCCAAATTAAAATAAAGACAGGAAAGCTCATTTTCTGATAGGTGTTGTTCACTAACAAGATAAATTGTTCTAATTACAGACTTAAAATTAAGCAAGTTTCAATCTTGTTTGATAACACATAAATGACCACTAAAATGGTATACTAGGAGCCTGTTTGGCTCAGCTTTTTTTGGGCTTAAAAGGAGAAGCTGGGCCAAACAGGTTTTCTGAGAAGTTCTTTAAAAAAGGCCAGCTTATTTTTAATGAATAAAATGAAGAGAAAAAAAACTTCAAGAAAAGCTAGAAATAGGAGCTTTCTCTTCTCTATTTTTAAAAACATGATAGTCTTTTATGCAATTTTTATTTTTGTTCAAAAAATGTTCTAATTCATTAAATGTAAACCCAATAACTATATGAAAAAAAGAGCTTATAAAAGTAAAATTACCAAACAGTTTTTGCTTAGTTTTTAAAGCTCTTACTTTTCATAAGAGCTTAATAGTAGCTTAAGAAAAAAAAGCGCCAGGCCAAACATGCACTAAGTTCAAAAAATAAAGTTTAAGACCTCAACAAAGAAAATTTTCTCATGCTGCACCTAGAATCACTGCAAAGGAGTTCTAAAATTTGTTTCTTATAGATCCTACTATGCATCATACTCTTCAATGTTCTCACTAGTGTTTTGTCCGTCATGGTACCAATTCTATTTTTGATGTGCAATTCGAGAGTTAGTAAAGATACAGTTGGATGAATTTTCAAAATTCAATTTTGCAGTTCCCAAACCAGTTAAGTTCAGTTCTTCAATGTTAGACGCATGAGATATATTGAATCCAAATTCAATTCCCAAACTCATCAATTTGCTTTTTCTTTTAGTGTTAAACCTGTAGAAAAAGCAAGATTCCTAAAAATTTTTGTTCTATACACATCTAAGCACTTCAAGAACAGCATAACCATTCTATTTAAAGTACTGAATCCAAGGTTTCATATAATTCAATAAGACTTACATATAGAGATTATTAGTCGCAAAAGGGTGACCACTGTCTAGTTTAGCGCTAAACATGCAATCAGAGAAACTCAAATCAAATTTCAAGATGCTTTCATTTCCAAAACAAGCAATTTGTTCTAGCATCATATAACTCTAACAGGAATTCCAACTAACCTGCAAAAAGCTTGTCCATAGCTAGCAGCTCTTAATAGAGTTCTTTGACGTGAAACATCAAATTCATGACCAGCAGCATCAATGCAGGCTTCAACAGCCTCAGGCAAGGATGATTGAATCAATCTCAAATTTTCATCTGCCTGATAACAAACAGGCAACAAAAATATCTTTAAGAAATCATATCAAAAAAAAAAATCATACCATCTCAACAGCAAACTAATTTCTCTATGTGGGTTATTTCAGAGGAGAATGAAAAGGGAAAAGTTATCATGACTATTGAGATTGTAATAAGAAGAAGCCCATCAATAGCACTTAAAATATTCTGTGCATGTACACTAATATACATTACAAAATCAACAAGCAAAATTCAAACATAAACCAGGCACCTATAGAGCTAACTTTATCTTTGCCGCAAAAGGAATCAGCAAAATTCAAACATAAACTGAGTACTGGTTACCTTGGCACTTCTCCTGTCAAAATGATCCAAGGCATCATAAAGCAATGCAGCAGGTGATGTGCTACCAATTTTGAATATAGATACAGTGGAATCTGGAACCCGTTGCAGAAACTCCAAACTTGTGTTTGATAAAATCCTCACTCCATCACACTCTGGGATCAAAACCAGTGGCTCATCGTAAAAGTAATGCACTGGATCTCCCCGAGGGCCCACCATCAATAATGGTGTATCATCCCAATAAAGAAGTATACTATCCAATCCACACCAAGCAAGCTGCTCTGGAGGAAGAGCTGACTGCATATGCATGATTAATTAACAACAAACAACATCAAACGCTTAAAAATTGAGATTAAAATTCTAAACGAAGGAAATAACAAGTAGCATTTGGATACCCCCATAGAATTAGAATGAATTCACAACATTTTCATCAAAACTATTAAAGTTTCACACAACAATTATAAAAGCACCTTTAATATCTATACCATCATCATTTTCCACGTATCAAAATATGAATTTCTAAAGCTCCATTTGGGTATTGCTTTTGTTTTTGTTTTTTTATCTCTTAAAAAGTTCATTTAAAGCAAAAGCAAATAGCAGAAAGCGAGCAATTAACTAAAAATGAGAAAATGAATAAAGTGCAACATCAAATTCTAACAAAATTGTTCTTTATAAAACTATAATCATATATTTTCTTCTCAAAAAAAAAAAACTTGAAAAGTATTCTACACTTTAAATCGAACATACTTTTTTTTCTTTTACTTCACGAGATGAGAAACAGAAAGGCAAGTAGCAGAAGCAGCAACAAGTGGCACCTAACCAAATAAAATTAATAAATAGCACTCAGATGTCCCTATAGAATTTTAATGAACTCACAAACATTTTTAATGCTATTGAAGTTTTATGGAACTATAACACTACATTTCCAACATTTCTACTCTCATCATTTCAACAAATCAAAAAACTTTCTTTTACAAAAATGTGTTTTGATAAATTATATTTCACAATTTAGAATATAAACATGAATCATAAAAGTGATAAAACGAATCAATTAAGAAAAATAAGGAAAGAAAAATAATGAACTAACCTCACAATTATACTCCAACAATACTCCTTTGAAATTAATATCCGTCACTAAAATCCGCCCATCATGCGTAAAAATGGCCAAATATTTGCCATCCCAAGAAACAACCATTTTCTGAACCGGACCCTGAACCGCTTCCCCTTCCACTGTCTGTACACCATCTTCATCCACAATCAAAATCCCATCACCAATAGCGACCAACACCTCCACATTCCCCGAAACCGTAAATTTTGGCTCGATAACCGCCATGCAATTCGGCAAATCCTCCGCCCCCGTCTCAGCCAGCTTGCACGGACGCATCACCTTGAAATCCGGGATGCAAAACAACAACCCTCCTTCCGTCAAGCATACGACGCCGTTGCCCCAAAACACGCATTCCACCACGTTTTGCTCGAAACACTCTTTCCCGAGCGAAACGTTGGGTTCGATCAGCTCGGCGTGGACGTTGTAGCGGTAAACGGTGCCGTCCTGTACGATGCAGATTAGGGTTTGATCTTCGGTCCACGACATGCCGATCAGGCGCCCGCCAGGGTGTTTCCATACGGTTTCTGAGATTAGGACGCCGGAGGAAGTGAAGATGCGAAGTTTCCGGAGAGCCGACTCAGAATAGAGTTGGACGATCTTGGAATCGTCGCGGATCACGGCGATTGGGCCACCGAAGGGAGCACAGGCGACTTTATTGCGGGATAAGTCCATGTGCTTCCATCTCATAGGGTAGAGCTCGGGCTTACGGTAGTAGCGGTTGTAGAGGAGCTGCCATTCTGCAGCAACAGAAACGTTGGCCATATTTGTTTTCTGGGGGTGAAATTGACAAGGAATTAAGAGGTGGAAACGTGGAAAAGGAAAGGGAAAGTTGGGAGAATTATTGGAAATAGAGAAGGCATGAGCAATTGAGCATGATGTGAGATCGGGGAAGGCAGCGAAGCGATTTGATATCTGGTATTTTTCGTACCTTTTGAATTATCTGCAAAGAAAATAATTAAATTTTATATCGAATCCGTCTATTGTTCGATTAAATGTTAATATTGTTTGATTATTCGAATTAAATGTTTTAATGGCTTCTGAATTTAAAATAAGTAATATTATTTTTTAGTTACTGAAATTTATTAAATATTAGTTTATTATCAGTACGATATATGAATTAATTTTATTTATTTATTAAAATTATATATTTAGATTTAGATTTAATATATATATATTTGACAAAAATAAATTAAAACATTTTTGTATGCATTAAATTAAGATAGAATAATATCAAATATATATATATATGAAAATATTTGAATAAATTTAATATTTGAATATTAAAAATTCTAAAAGTTAAATCATTGATTGAATAAAATTATTAAATGTTATTTAATTTTATACAACATAAATATAAGTTGTACATACGATATTTTAATTACATATTCATTAAAAAAATTTGTGATTTGTGCAATGAATAAATAAATTTTATTTATTCGTATGGAGCCTCCGTACAAATACGAAATAATTTTATATAACTATTTGTTTATTTGAAATATATATTCATAAAATACAAAAATGATATTAAATCATAATATTTTCATTAATTAAAGAAAATTAACAAAAATTCATATCATATTTTAGAAAATTAAAATTATTCAAAAAATAGAATAAACAGTATTATTGAGTACATCAATATAATATTAAAATAAAAAGTAAAAGTTTCAACGATTTTCACATTAATTTTCTTCTATTGGTAGTGCCTTCGTCTTCTAAAATTATTTTCGTAAACCTACATATTTATATAAATTTAAGACAAGTTTGATTTTTAAAAATAAATAATAATTTTAAATATTTAATAATGAATATCATAATTTATTCGTGTGTGCAAATTCTTTTTACATGAGTTTTAGAAATATTTTTGTCTTCAATATTTACATGGCTTGAGAAAATTTTGATGCTTTCCAGAATCTTTAGCTAAACATTTGGTGCAAAATTATATTCTAGTAAGTAATAAAAATAAAATTATTTTAAATTTTCAGTAATTAATGGTATTAAATTTAAAAACACTTATTTCAAAAACAAATTAAAGTAAAGATATAATGAGATATGGTACAACACTTAGCTTTTTTTTTTTTTTAAGTAAATACTAACATTTTTCTTTATTTTTAACATGTTAGTAAATATGCAAAATCATAAATTGGGAAGTTAAGCTTAGCTTATATATTACTAAAAGGCTCTTATTTTATTTCCCTAAGAAACCAAAATATATATATATGATCAAATACGTAATGTAAAAAATTCAATTAAAACACAACAATAGAAAATATTTATCAAAAATATTAGATGAATAAAATCTTAAGTATTCCTCTCTTTGTGAATGAACAATATATGTTGGAAAGAATTTGTTTTCATTTCTCATGGCTGAATCTCAACAATTTTTTTATTGTTAGTTGATTCTTTTTTAATTTAAAGCATTTAACTTACATTATTTAAAAAATGTATTATCTTATCTTTAATTTTTAAAGATAAAGTTTGATTGGTTAATCTTATTTGGATAAATTTTATTTAAATATTTTTGATAAATTATTTAGTTATTTAAATTTTGATTAAGTTGATTAGTTAAATTTATTTGGATAAATTTTATTTAGATAATTTAATAAAGTTGATTGGTTAATTTTATTTGGATAAATTTTATTTTTGATAAATTATTTATTTATTTAAATTTTGATAAGGTTAAGTTTTGATAAAGTTGATTAGTTAATCTTATTTGGATAATTTTATTTAAATAATTTTGATAAATTATTTATTTATTTAAATTTTAATAAAGTTAACTGGTTAAATTTTCATAAAGTTGATTGGTTAAATTTATTTGAATAAATTTTATTTAAATAATTATTTGCTATCCAAATGGATAAGAATATATTTAAATTTCTCCTGATTTTGTTATTTAATTTTCAGGTTATAAATAATTTTTTATTTAATTTGTGTGAAATAATTTTTATTTAATTTAGGTATCATATAAATAGAACATATACTTGGCATACTTATAAGCAGGGTTTACACTATCAACATGTCCCTTGTTTTATTACTAATATATCTGATTAGAATTTATTAAAAATTTAAATTTATTAAATCAAATGTTCATCAAAACAATAAATAAAAATTAAATTTGAACTCAAATTTAATTAAAATTAACAACAAATTATTTTTAAATACAAAAATAATAACTTAAATGATAAAAAGAATTTTGAATAAGTATTTTTTAATTGTTATCATAATTCATAATTTTTTTACTTGATATCATGTTTGATAATTTAATTTTTAGGTAAAATTATTATTATTATTATTATTATTATTATTATTATTACTACATTTAGAATAATTTAACTTTTAAAAGATGTGTGCAAAGCCTCTAAAATTGACTAGTTTAAGAGTCAAGTAGTCAATCTGGCCTAACAAGCACCGCAAAGGATTTTAATTATAATAATATAAATATTAATATAAAAATATTTTTATTATTTTATTATTTTTAAATAATGATTTGAGTCGAATTCGAGCCTTAGTTTAAATTTTAAATTTTTTTAAATCACAACTCAACTCGATTCATGAGCAAATTTATGCCAAAATATATTTATCAAGTTTTAGAACATTCTTAAAATACACAAAAATATTTAGCTTTACAAATTACAGAAGTAACATTAGTAGATTACGAATAAAAGAGAGTTTCGTTGGGTGTTATTGGTCCTCCTACGTGTCACATTACCTATGGCCTATTTTTAGGCCTTTTTATTTTTTGTCTTATTTTAAGTTATAAAAACGACAACTAGTCACTTTAATAAAAAGTTAGTGTCGAGCAAAACAAAAACAGCTAGAGCAAAAGAATGAAATCAGAATGTATTGAACACTTTTTTGAAACACTGGTTGTTTCCTCCTATATTACCTATTATTACTCATGATCCATTTTAGGCTTTTTTTATCTCATTTTAAGTTACAAAAAAATAGCCAGCTACTTTGATGAATGTTAGGCAAAGCAAAAATAGCAAGAGAAAAAGAGTAAGAGTAGAAGTTTGAAGTCACCAAGTAGTTTTTTGAAACAATAATTGGGTCTCTTCAATGTGGCCCATCATCAATGGGCCATTTTTAAGCCTTTACTTTTTGTCTCATTTTTAGTTACGAAAACAACAATTGGTCCATTAATAGAAAGTGAGTGTCGGACAAAGCAAAAATAGCAAGAGAAAAAGAATAAGCAAAATTTTGGGTTCATTGAGTAGTTTTTTGAAATAGCAGTAAGTCTCTCCTTTATGGCCTATTACATATTACTCATTTTTTAGACATTTTATTTTTGTCTCATTTTAAGTTAGAAGAATAGCAAAGTCATTTTAATGAAAAAGTGAGTCTTGGGCAAAGTAAAAACAACAAGAGAAAAAAAGTGAGCAAAAGTTTGGATTCACTGAGCAATTTTTTGTAACACTGGATGGGTCCATCCTATACGGCCCATTTTTGGGCCATTTATTTTTTATCTAATTTTATGCTAGGAAAACAATAGTTAGTCATTTTAATGAAAAGTGAGAGTTAAGCAACGTAAAAACAATAAAAGAAAAAAGGTAAGAGTAGAAATTTGGATTCACTGAGTAGTGTTTTTGAAATAGTGGTTGGGTCCTTATATAGGCCTCATTACCCATGGCCTTTTTTTAGATTTTTTATTCTTTTTCTCATTTTAAGTTAAAAAAAGCAATTGGTCATTTTAATAAAAGGTGAATGTCGGGCAAAGCAAAAATAGTAAAAGAAAAAAGCAAGCAAAATTTTGGGTTCATTGAGAAATTTTTTGAAACATTAGTTGAGTCTGTTTTATATATCCAATTACTCATTGGTCATTTTTAGGCCTTTTATTTTTTTTGTCTCATTTTAAGTTATAAAACAACAAATGGTCACTTTAATGAAAAATAGTTACGAGCAAAGCAAAAGCAGCTAAAGAAAAAGAGTGAAAGGAAAAGTTTGGGTTCATTGAGTAGTTTTTTGAAACTGTGGTTGGGTCCCTCTTATATATCCAATTTTAGCCCTTTTAATTTTTTTTATCTCATTTCAAGTTACAAAAACAACAACTGGTCACTTTAATGAATTATGAGTGTCAGGCAAAGCAAAATCAGAGAGAGAAAAAAGTGAAAGCAGAATTTTAGGTTCATTAACGAAACATTAGTTGAGTCTCTCCTACGTGGCTTATTACTCATGGCTCATTTTTTACCTTTTATTTTTGTTTCATTTTAAGTTATCAAAACAATAGCTATTCACATTTAATGAAAAATGAGTGTCGAACAAAACTAAAACAACAAGAGAAAAAGAATAATAATAGAATTTTGTGTTTACTAAGTAGTTTTTTGAAACACCAGTTGGATCTCTCTTATGTGGCCTACTACTTGTGGCCTATTTTTAGGCCTTTTATTTTTTGTCTCATTGTAGTTTTCAAAAACAACAACTGGCCACTTTAAAGAAAGGAGAGTGTTAAGCAAAGCAAAAATAGTAAGAAAAAAAGGGTGAAAGAAGAATTTTCAGTTCATTAAGCGGTTTTTTGAAACACCAATTGGGTCTCTTATATGGCTTATTACCCGTAGCCCATTTTTAGGCCTTTTATTATTTGTCTCATTTTAGATGACAAAAACAACAGTTGGTCACTTTAATGAAATGTGAGTGCCCAGTAAAGCAAAACTAATAGAAGAAAAAGAACGAGCAGAATTTTGGGTTCACTGAGTAGTTTTTTTCTGAAATATTGATTGGGCCTATAGTATATGGCCCTATACCTATAACCCATTTTTAGGCCTTTTTGTTTTTTGTCTCATTTTATGTTAGAAAAATAACGGTCACTTTAATGAAAATTAAGTCTAGGGTAAAGTAAAAATAGCAAGAGAAAAAAAAAAAGAAAGCATAAGTTTAGGTTCACTGAGCAATTTTTTAAAAATACTAGTTGGGTCCCTCCAATAAGGCCCATTATCAATGGCCTATTTTTAGGCTTTTTACTTTTTGTCTCATCTTAAGTTACAAAAACAACACTTGGTCACTTTAATTAAAATTATGTTGTGCAAAGTAAAAATAGCGAGAGAAAAAGACTAAGCAAAATTTTGGATTCTTTATGTAGTTTTGAAACTTAAGTTAGTCTCTCTTATATGGCCTACTGCACATAGCCCATTTTAGGCCTTTCATTTTTTTGTCTCATTTTAAGTCACAAAAATAGCAATTAATCGGCTTAATTGGACTCGACAATTTTAGATATGATACAAAAACACAACACACATACAACATGTTTTAATTGTGTATGGATTTTATATAATCATGTTTCGTGTAATAATTATGTCGACATGCTTATGACACAAAATTTTCATGTCATAAATGTATAAAACACACATAACATGCATAAGACACGGTTAAGATACAATTAATTAATCGTATCGTAAATGTGTAATCATATCGTATCTATCCATTTACATGGTTAAGACATGACTAATTAATTGTGTCGTAAACATATGATCGTGTCCATACGTATCTGTTACATGCTTAAATAATTTAATGTGTTATAAATAGGTAGACATGTTTAAATTAACAAATTTATATATATAATACATTAATTTTTAATATAATTATATAATATATATAAACTATAAATATTATTTTGAACTTTTAATTAAAAAACTTATTTAATATATAGAAACTATTTTAGGCATTTAATTATATCCATTTTGTTTTAGTTATTAGTAATAATATAATTGTTAAGATAAAGATAGTACTTACCAATAAGGCCCTATTGATTAGTATTACACAAAAGAAATCAATTATAGACACTAATACAATTAGATATGCTCTTCATAAACAAACTTGGGATTTGCGATCCCATGTAAAATTGGTTCAGGATCATGGCTAAGTATAACCAACATGATTTATTCATATAATTTTCAATATATTATAATTATAATTTATAAATAATTACTTAAATGTAATATTCAATTATGAAATTATATAATAGCATCATATAATAGAAATGTTAATTTAATAATATAGATATCAATATAATAATAATATATCATTATTTTATAAACTAATTAATGTATAGGCTCAATCTTATTAATTAATAGTAAAATAGGTTTTATGGTGTAAATCTCATATCAAACTATTAAGATGGTTGTACTTTTGTAGTAGGTTAGTAACTAATTATTATTAGTAGTAAATAATAAATTAATAATTGAAATATAGGAAGTACTAATTAATATTAATAAGCTACTATATTAATTCTAACAAATTTTTTATATATTGTAAAATTATGGCTTCAAATGTTGTGAATTGTGAATTGTGAATTGTGAAGAGACATGCTACGATTAGAAAATAAAATAACTTGAAAATGAAGGAAAATGAAGTTGATTGGTTGATAATATTCGTGTAATTCATGTCCTAATCGTGTTTTTATGTAATTCGTATCTTAATTTTGTTTTTGTATTATTCGTGTTGTAATCGTGTCGTGTCTATTAGACATAAGTGGATCAATTTTAATCGTATTGCAATCATGTCGTATCGCATGTAAAATGAATATAAATCGTATTGTGTTCGTGTTTCAAGGTTTGACATAATTAATTAATCGTGTCGTGTTCGTGTATTAGATTTTGACATGACACGAAACATGACACGATGACACAAATTGCTAGGTCTAACCTTGATGAAAAGTGAGTGTCGGGCTAAGTATAAATAGCACGGGAGAAAATAATATGCAAAAGTTTGGGTTCACTAAGCAATTTTTTAAAATAAGGTCTTTTTTATATGGCCCATTTTTAGGCTTTTTATTTTTGTCTAATTTTAAGTTAAAAAAGAAATAGTTGGTCACTTTAACGAATAATACAAATCAAGCAAAGCAAAAATAATTAGAAAAAAAAGTGAGAGCAGAATTTTGGGTTTATTAATTAGTTTTTTGAAACACTGGTTTGGTCCTTCTTATGGCTTATTACCCATGGCCCCTTTTTAAGCCTTCTATGTTTTTTCTTATTTCAAATTACAAAACAACAATTAGTCACTTTTGGTGAAAAATGAGATTCGTGCAAAGCAAAAATAGCAAGAGCAAAAAAGTAAGAACAAAATTTTGGATTCACTAAGTAGTCTTTTAAAACATTGATTGGGCCCTTGCTTTATGACCATTGCCCATAGCATATTTTTTGGCCTTTTATTTTTATTCTCATTTTAAATTACAGGAAGAACAACTAATCACTTTAATGAAAAATGAGATTCGAGTTCACTAAATTACAAGAAAAATAGATGATCACTTTAAAAGAAAAAGAGTGAGAGCAAAAGTTTGGGTTCACTAAATAGTTTTTCGAAACACTGGTTAGGTCCCTCCTATGTGGCCCATTACCAGTGATCCATTTTTAAGCTTTTTCTTTTCTCATTTTAAGTTACGAAAATAGCAACTGGTCACTTTAATGAAGAATAAGAGTTGGGCAAAGCAAAAACAACTAAAGAAAAAAAAGTAAAAACAGAATATTGGGTTCACTGAGGAGTTTTTTAAAGCACTAGTTACGCCTCTCATTGTAGGCTATTACCCAAGGCTTATTTTTTGGGCCCTTTATTTTTTTGTCTCATTTTAAGTTACAAAACAACAACTGCTTGCTTAATGAAAAGTGAGTATCGAACAAAGCAAAAACAACAAGAGAAAAAGAATGAGAGCAAAGTTTTTGGTTCACTGAACAGTTTTTTGAAACATTGGTTGAGTCCCTCCTATATGGCCTATCACCTACGCCTTATTTTCAAACCTTTTATTTTTTTCTCTCATTTTAAGCTTCAAAAAACAACAGCTTGTCACTTTAATGAAAAGTAGACTTGGCAATTCTTGTATTCATATCATATTCGTATATTTTATCATGTCATATCATGTTTGAGATTTTTTATATTCATCTCAATTTTGATACGTTTATAATTCATATTAGATGGATTTTGAGAATGTACTAATGTCATGTCGTGTTTTTTTTTATTTTATATATGTCACATTCATGTAATTATGTCAAATATTACCAGATCTATTGAAAAATGAATATGAGCAAAGCAAAAACAAAAAAGAAAAAGAGTAAGAATGGAATTATTCACTGAACAGTTTTTTGAAAAACTGATTAGGTCTCTTTTATATAGCCTATTTTTAGGCCTTTTATTATTTGTCTCATTTTTTGTTAAAAAAAAAAACAACTTGTCACTTTAATCAAAAAGTGACTGTTAGGTAAAACAAAAACTACAAGAAAAAAATAGTGAGTAAAATTTGGGCTTATTGAGCAATTTTTTTGAAACATTGATCATGTCTCTCTTATATGGCCCATTATCTATAACCTATATTTTAGACTTTTATTTTTTGTCTCATTTTATGTTACAAAAATAATAGCTAGTCACTTTAATTAAAATTTAGTGTCGAGCAAAGCAAAAATAGAAAGAAAAAAAGAGTGAGGTAGAAATTCAAGTTCACTAAACAATTTTTTGAAACACTAGTTGGATTCTTCCAATGCGGCCCATTACCTAAGGCCCACTTTTATGCTTTTTTATGTTTTGTCTTATTTCAAGTTACAAGAACAACAGTTAGTCACTTTAATTAAAAGTGAGCATTGGGTGAAGCAAAAACATAAAGACAAAAAAGTAAAAGCAAAAGTTTGGGTTATTGAACAGCTTTTTGGAACACTAGTTGGGTTTCTCTTATGTGACCTAATACTTATGGCTTATATTTAGGCCTTTTACATTTTTATGTCATTTTAAATTACAAAAATAAAAACTAATCACTTTAATGAAGAGTGCGAATTGGGCAAAACAAAAATAGCAGGGAAAAAGAGAGAGAGAGAGAGAGAGAGAGAGAGAGAGAGAGCAAAATTTTAGGTTTATTGAGCAGTTTTTTTGAAACACTAATTAGGTCCCTCTTATGTAGCCCATGGCTTTTTTTAGGCTTTTTACTTTTTTGTCTAATTTTAAGTTACAAAAATAATAATGAGTCATTTTAATAATAAGTGAGTATCGAGCAAAGCAAATCAACAATAGGAAAAAAAGTGAAAGTAAAATTTTAGGTGCATTGAGCAAATTTTTTAAAACACTGGTTTAGACCCTCATTTGTGGCCCATTATCCATAGCCCGTTTTTAGGCTTTTTATTTTTTTATCTCATTTTAAGTTACAAAAATAGCAGCTAGTCACTAAAATGAAAAGTAAGTGTTGACAAAGCAAAAACAATAAGAAAAAAAGTGCAAGTAGAATTTAAGGTTTACTGAGCAGTTTTGATCAAGTCAATAATCGGAGGGTTATCGTGGTCCGAATGGGCTAATTTTTTTGCAGTGGTTGAAAAACTTGTAGATGTTCGTTTATACGATTTGATTTGTCATCTAAGCATTATAGCTCACATATATCTTGCCTAAAATATGGTCACATTTTTTGTGACATTTCTCAACTTTCTTTTTTTGTGTTTTGTGATCACTTGTTAATAGATAGAAGTCGAGTTCTGTAGTCATTGTTATAGGCAAATATTTTGATCTTGTAGCAATACATTGCATTGGTGAAGTTTTTGAATAGACTCGCAAGTCTCATACAAAGGTGTTTTCCACGAAAAAATTGTATGTCTCATGTGGTTGATTATTTATGCCTGCTATTTGTTAATTTTGTGTTGTTGAGGATTAGTATTGTACGATTACTGATGTGTTTATCGAGAAAAAAAGACTATCGGTTTTATTTCCCATTTTTAAGTAAGCTCAGTTTTTTCCTCTCAAAATTACAAGAGGTATGGTAGGATCTTAAATTATATAACTTTATTGTTTTGATATAAATGTTTATAATCAAATATTTGAATTTGTTTTTCATTAAACAATTAATGCCAAATCATTAACTCTATTAACCAAAAAACTAAGTTATCTCACCATCCAATAACAACGCTATTGCCACATAAATTTTCATGCATAAAAAAAAATTATTTTGTTTTTCTTAAAGAAAAACCCTTGAAAAAGAGAAAAAAGAAGAGAGAAAAGAAGAGTAAAAAAGATGGAAAGAAATACAAAGAAAAGGGAAGGAAAAATAGGAGTTGATTAGTGACGATATAATTAGTTTGAGGGAAATCGATGCATTTTTTTTTTCCATTAGTCCACCCCTCCCTTTTCTTCCTCCTTCTTCCCTTTCGTCTTTTCATTCTCTTATTCGTTTTCACTCATTTTTTCATTTTATAAAACTTTTTATTTTTTTCAAAAAATATTTTTTAAATATTTCTAATTTTTTGGAAATTTTTAGTCCTTAAAAATTAATATGACATGCATTATATAATTCAAAAGGCAAATTATTGATTAAATTTAAAAGCTTGGTTTCTTTTTCTTCCAAATATGATGCAAGAGGAAAAATACGAAATATAGGCAACAGGTTAATCACGTTGGAGATAAACAAAATAATTGTATTTAAACATGCTACCAACTAAGTTCTACCTCAATTGGCATGATTTATTGACAGACTTTTGAAGGTTACGGGTTCGAAGGGACTTACAAGCGTAATGTCCTCTTTAGATGAGTTATCTAGTTAGGAGTTATGGATAGATTATGAATAAAAAATGCTATATATTATATAACGTAATTCATAATAAATGTATCATGATTATATCAAAAACTATTAATTATGAAGTAACTGTGCAGTATTTGTATTGGGATAATTATTTTATATATTAACGGTGAAATTAAAAATCTTCACAAACGACGTTAGTCGGATGATTATTTGTTGTTAGAATTTGTTACGTTTATTTTATGGGTGGGTTTTTTGAGGAACAGTTAAATAGAAATTTTTTTAAGATATGATATTCTTTTTAATTGTTTTTGTTAAAATAAATGTTTCTAATTGTATATTTTTATATATTACGTAAAACGTATTTGATTAAATTAGTACGATTAAAAAAATGATACCGACTTAATTAATAAAAATACAATAAAAATTTATTTTTGTTTCAACAAAGCACCTTTTGAATTAGAAAATCGAACATAAGACAGATGCTAAATGCCTAGGCTTCACTTCTGGCCCAAATAGCCTCACCTTAAGAACAGCCGACTTTTAACTTAGATTTTGGCAAAGGTGTGGAAAGTCCGACCAGTGTTCATTGAATCATCTCTACTATTACTAGATTATGAAATACTTTAGAGAAGAAAAAAATGGTGAATAAGAAAAATTATATTTAAAAATGTGATCGGTAACTATTTTTATATAAATATATAATTATTTTTAAATTTATATCATTATTAATGTATTTTTAAGTTCCTAAGTATTTTTACTAATTGAATTAATATTCGATTAACTTGTGACACTAACTTAGTAAAACCTTTCAATATAGTATAATTAAAATTTAAGTTGGTGTCACAGATTGAATGATACCAACTTAATTTAAAAAAGTTATGCAAAAACCAAAAGATAAAATAAGAAATATATATCTCTAAAGATATTTATTTATTTTATTATAAAAATAAAATAAAATAAAATAAAATAAATATTTTAAAAACTGCTCACTTCTTCTTGACTAGACCTTTTAAGGATCAAGCAACCCACCTGGCTTGATAGGCCTGGGCCTGGACTTATTTTTTTTTTATCCGAGTTAAATCTAAATGTTTATTAATTAAAATAATATCTTTAATTAAATTTAATTATAAAATATATAAATATTAATATAAAAATAATTTTTTTAATATTCTATTATATTTTGAATAGAAATTTTAGTCATCTAATCAGGTCAAGCTAAATTCAAATTTAAACTTAAAATTTAAAATTTTGCAACTCGCAACCTTAACTATAAACACGTTTATTTTTTTATAAAACTAGAATGAGAACATAAAGACATTTATGTTGGGTACAATATAAATATATATTTTTAATTTTTAAATTAAGTTGACAAGTCATTTGATAGATGAAGTTCAAGTTTTAAAAAAAAATAAAATAATATATGTTGCTTAGTATAAATTTAGGGTAATTTTGTTAATTTGAATTCAAATTACTTTAAATTTAGGTTGATTTAGATTTTATTCTTTATTATTATATCATTGACTTTTTAAAGTTAAACAAGTCAAACTTAATGTCGAATGGTATAGATAAAATGAGATTTTTAGGTTTATATAAGAATCGATTAATTCTAGCTCATTAAAGAATTAAAATGACAGTCTATCAACTTAACTGTTGGCATAGTATAAATTTTCTTTAATTACATATAAATTATGATGATTCATAGATCAAATCAAGACATTTCTTGCTAGAAAAATGGAAGTAGTTGGAGAGTTCCAATCAAAATGAAAAACCCTAATGCACTTGATTATGCTTCGGAGGCAATTTGTCAAAGGAAAAAGGTAAAGAATCATTGTATACACGAAGATACACACACACACACACACACATATATATTTATATATATATATCCTAATTTTAGAACTAGGTTCAGTGTTAGCTTTGTGAGATTTTAACCAATACCTTTCTAAAAATTTTCAGGTGAATGAACTCATAAATCCACTTAAAACATGCATGATAATTTTCTTTCAAGTTCATGATTGTGGGTTGTCTGTTGAGTCACATGTGAGATGCCAACAACTGGTAGAAAATAGTTATGATTGGGTCATGTGTGAGTCCAAATTAAATATACCAAATGAGCAGAATGTTCAAATGAGGTTCAAAATTTTGGTATTCGTAAGTTTAAATTTTTTTATATATTTGAAAAATTATATGAGTATATTTAATTTTTTTATACATTTAAAAAATTATATCTTTATATTCATATTTAAATATGTATAAAATACAAACACTTTAAAAAATAATATAATATAGGTTAAGCTATTAATAATCGATTCAAATGAATAATAAGTAAATAATAATTCTTTTCTTTCATCATGAACTTAAGAGTTCCATATTAATATTTTAAAGAGAATTTCAGATGGAAAATTTTATGTCAAATTGGTAAAGTTTGTCATTAAAATCGATTAAATAAGAATTAAATTAAAAAATTCAAACAATAAAACTAACAAAATTCAATGAGAATATTATTAATATGTAAAATGTTAGCTGAAAATAACATCTACACTTAAATTTTTCTCTATATTTGTTGAATGATTATAGTTCTATAAAACTTTTCGGTTTAGCTCAATTGGTGAGTTGATCTAGAACTCGAATTTCAACATCTACAATTTTTTCTTCTATTTCCAGCCGACGATTGTATAGTTTATCTATATATTAACAAGTGAGAGCAAATGATTGAAAATGCTTATTGAAATAAAATATCAAAACTTACTTACATTATTTGAAATTTTGTATACTATATATATATATAGGCAACGGACTGAGACCTTCAAACAAGCAATACCAAGAAAATCACTAAGAGGAGGATTCTTGAGGCTCAACAGATTTGCAATCCACTCCTACCTACACTTAGCATTGCCAGCGAATTCAAACATTCAACAGTTTTAACATATCCAGATCTATTTGGAAAAGTGGAAGACCTTATTTTATGTTATTTGAATTTTTTATTTTTAAAAAATATTTATGTTTGACATCTTTGTTTAACATGTATTTGATTATAAGTATAAAGATATAATACTTTAAATATATAAAAAATTAAATATATTCGTATCCACTATTTATTAGACTTCATAGGTCGGGCAGTTCGCCTTAAGCCTACATTTTCATGTTTTGAGCCGGTCTGGCCCAAATCAGTATTTTATATTTAAATAATATATTTTTTATTTAAATTTAATTATAAAATAAATAAATACTAATATAAAAAATAATTTTTTAATAAAGCAAATAATAATTCGAGTCAAATTAAATTCGAGCCTAAAATTAAAATTAAAATTTCTTTCGAACCTCAATTTGTCCCGACCTGTCAATTGGACACCTCTAATATTTATACAGAAATCTGAATAACGGAGAATTGTTAAAGGAAGAACCTAGTTATTATTGAAAATAAAATTATCCCTTTTCACAAAGAAGTTACAGATTATATGAGAATCTTCAAGCTTGACACTGAGAAGAAGATTAAAGATATACTGATGAAAAACTGACAGTGAGGATTAAATCAGCAGTAAGACTCTTATGGTAGACATGAACAAAAATATAAGACCAATTAGATATGAAATTTGTAATTTATTATATTATAATCGTATTTAACATATTTTATGTAAATTTTGATAAATTAATAATTTATATTATATAAATTTATAATCGTATTTAACATATTTTATGTAAATTTTGATAAATTAATAATTTATATTATATAAATTTTAAAAAATTTATATATTTATATTTTATTTTGTCATATTATATTTTGTAACGTATTTTACTTTTATCGTTTGGTGCATGTCCAAATGATTAACAGGGGGCCTCAAGGAATTAAGTGCACTATTTGATGAGATGAAAGAGGACCACAATCCCCACAACCCACATGCATCATTTGCACAGTTAACTCAAAGATTTCCACCCCCCCATCCAGTATTGTATAGGCTAAGTTGTCTTGGTCCACTTGTTTCCTAATATATATTTTTTATATGTTCCATTCTTTACATTGCTTTCTGCTTTTGAAATTTGTAAGCATCCATGTTCCTCATTTCATTATGCAAATATTTTAATCTTCTAACAGCTTGGTTGAATTTATTTATGGTAAAGATAATTAAGAAGAGTAAGCTTTTCTAACCGACGAAAATTGACAGAATGTTTACCTTTTAATATATTAAATTTGGAGTGACTGTTAAATACGGATATATTTTTAATATTGGTATTTTTAATTTTTTTAAAGTGTCTACATATTTAAAGGATAATATGCTCATACGACTATCCGAATATGTATTGAGCATAAATATTTAAAAAAAAGCATTCTAATAATATATTTTATATATATAGTCCATGCAGTTGGTGTAATAGTTATGTTATATATATATATAGACACACACACACACACACACACACATATGGTGCATTCAGAGAAGTGGGAAGCATAGGATAGTGTTTGATAGTGCACTCCATGCTGTCTCGACTGTCTTCTGTATCTTCTCTATATTCAAATCTAACCTTCCCTTGAGCCCTGAAATTACCTTCTGCAAGAGCCTAAAAAGCTAGTCTAGAAGTGAACCCCACATGGATGAAGTTGCAATCTATTAATAATGCCCCAAACCATCAACCTCCATGCAATTGTATTCAAAAGATTCCACACTCTGCCATGTTTTAAACTAAAAGGAATATTGTGAAAGCTACTAAACTTCAGCTTTTTTTGAAATTATTTATATATAATCTTTAAAGTGGCTCCTTATCATGTATGTGGCGAAGAAAGGAAAGAGTGAGTCTAAATTGAAGGAATTGCTGCAACTAAGCCTGTAATAGTATCATAGCAAACACAGACAAAACTTTTTCATTAGTGCTAGAACTGCAAATTCTTAGCTTAAAGATCAGTATCATAAGAGAGGATTTCGCAGTCTTTCAGCTCCAGCTTTGTTTGATCTTTATCTTAATCTTTCACTAGTAGCAGAACAAATGCAAGTTTTGGTCGGGAAACTGGTTCCTTTCACCATGTTTATATGTCTTATGATCATATTTGTTCTACCTTGTGTCAGCTCATCATCTCAAGAACACGTGAAATCATCCATTGGCAGCCTTACAAACAACAAAGGCAACATTCATAAGGTACATACAGGATTCATGTTCTGAACTTAACAGCTTATGTTTATTTGAGTTTAATACATTGTTTTCAGATTACATCCTAATAAACATTGTTTTCAGATTACATCCTTTTTATTTTCAATCACTGCAACTTTTTGTTTCTGGTCTTGGTTTTCGAACAGGTGAGCGATAAACTGATTTTTGAGATCACACTACATGGATTCCTACTTTGGGCATCAATGGGGTTTTTGATGCCTGTTGGGATACTTGCCATCAGAATGTCAAATAGACAACAATGTGGAAGAACACTTAAAATTCTTTTCAATGTTCATGCAGTTTCACAGGTAAATTCATCTTTACCGTTACAGTAACATCAACAAATCCAGATTAAATATAGGAGCCTTCTACATATATATAGGTTATAATTTCTGTATATTTCACTTGACTGACGGTATCTCTACAGAGTAATTAAAACATTTTTAGCTTGTTAATGATAGTGAAAGAGAATCTAAAGTAAGATGGTTCCCAGTTTGGCAATATTTTACATATAAATAGCCCACTGTTTCTTGATACCTAACCAAAACCAAGAAAATTTTAATTGCCTTAGAGTTGATCAAGGGAGATTATCGTGAATGCTTGAGTGTCAAGAAAAGGCCAATGATTTTATAAATAAAAGTCGATTAGCAATCCATTGATCTACAAACTAATGCTGTTATTTAATGATTATTGTGTTGGTGCCACATTGATATAATATATGTTATTAGGACTCCGGTAAGTGTACTATACGGATATATGTCTAGTATAGATATGTTTAAATTTTTTTAAAGTTTTATATTTGGAGGATCATATCCACCTACCCTTGTCTAAATATGTATCAGACACGAACACATAAAAAAAATTAAAGAGTTAGAATAATATAGGATATAATCACAAACCCGTAGTACAAGGACAAGATATCTTAAGACTCAAGTGAGGGCAAGATAAACTAATAGTTAATTGTTTACTAGGACATTATTGTTTAAGCATCTTTTATGTATTGAACATTTAATTTTTTTCAGCAGATTCTTTCAGTACTTCTTGCTACAGCTGGGGCAGTCATGTCTGTTAAAAACTTTAATAACTCCTTCAATAATCATCATCAAAGACTAGGAGTAGCTTTATATGGTATCATATGGTTGCAAGCCTTGACTGGGGTTTTACGTCCATGGAGGTAAATTAACCATCATATCCATCTATCTCCCTCCCTCGTTCTCTTTGTTTATTACAGCTCACATTTCTGATTGATTCCAATGAATCAAGCCATTTCCAATGTTGGAGCTTAAATATAATACCCGGCTTTTTCTTATCATTTTAAGCTTCTAAGATACTTGGTCTCCTAATTTAACATTTATCGGAGCTATTAAGTTCGAATTCTAAGGCCGCTTTCCTCTTTAATATTTTTTTCACTTAATGTCTTATTGCTCGTTGGACTGTGTGTTTACTCTAATTTTCACCTATTTTTACACTTAGATTCACTTGCAAATTCATTAATCATTTGACTGCCCTGCATAAATATAATAATTCGACTTTTCCTTATTGGTTTAATCTGTTGGGATAATTGATTATTCAACTTCCTGCAGCATGTAGGCATCTAGAGTGAAAATTCTGTTACCATCAGCATTCTTTACATCTGGAGTGTTGATGAAAAGGAGATTTTGAGTATATCTAGAAAAACTTTGAGCACAATACTGTTGTTTTGCAGGGGATCGAAGGGAAGAAGTGCATGGTTTTTTGCACACTGGTTACTAGGAACTGCAGTGTCAATTTTAGGTGTAATCAACATCTACACTGGATTGGGAGCGTATCATGAAAAGACATCAAGAAGCAAAAAGCTTTGGACTATAGTTTTGAGTGCCGAGATCTCATTGATTGTTTTCATTTACCTGTTTCAAGACAAATGGTTGTATATACAAAAGCAAGGAGTGATTCTGGGGGATGAACCAATAATACCTACAGAACAAGACATTTCTCCAACAAAGAAGCAAAAGGAATCAACCAGTGAGAATTGTTGAAAGAGTTTATATTTGATGCAACAATAATGTATATATCTATACATCATCAGTGAATCAAATGTGACACTTCATTAAAAGTTCTTTTTAATATAAATATCTTTATTTTTAATAAAGTGACATCATTTGATTCATTAATAATATATAAATTTATACACTATTAGAACATCAAATATAAATCTTTGTTGAAAAGCATGTTATCAATGACTTAATTACTAACAATTTGAGATATTTTCTGGATTTTTCATCCGTCCCCTTTTTTTTTTTTTTTTTTGGATTTTCTCCTTTAGAAGGATTGGTCTTCGGAGCACTACAAGCCTTGCACACAGAAACTTCTATTGGTTGGCTTAATAGAGGGTGTTTTGTTGTTTCCGTCTTAATTTTTTTTCTTAATCTTATCACTCTTCATTGTGCTTAAAATATTTGTATTCGATACTTGTGTCTAAACATATTTAGACATGAGTATGAAGTTTAATATTTCAAATATATGAAAAACATAAAGAAAAACTAAATATACTTGTATTGGACATATTCATATCCAGCATTTGTCAGTCTCTAGTAGGAAATTAACACTAGGGAAACTTGACCTAAAATTCCAATATGAACTAACTATGATGAAGGCAAAGTTTAAAGCTAGATTTCCAATATGATCTGACCATGATGAAATCCTATAGCCATAATTGGGAAGAAGGGTTCGATTCTGTTCTACAGGGTGACCACTGTTTCAATGGACATGATGCACAAATTTTCGCTCCGTAACATGTACCAGTTTAATAAGACAACAAAGACTGCAATCTTCGAGCATGTTATGATTTTCTGTTCACGAGATAAATTGAAGCAAATATCGGAATTTTCAGATTAAAGAAGTACCCCCCTTTTTTCCTGTCCTGAGCAAAGGCATTTATTAATTAAAAGCAATGACCTGGAACAAGGATATGGCAAAAACAAAGAAAAGGGTAGTAGGATTTCAATTTCCAAACACTAAGAAACTCTGTATGCAACTTCAGCAGAAGAGAAGAATAAGGAACATGAGCTCTAGTGCTCTAAGTTTTATTGGTGTTAGAAAACATGATTTCAAATGTTTAACAGAAAAAAAAATGATGCCTGCTGTTTCAAAATCATATGGAAATCTCTGGGAAAATGGGATCCATCCACTCCCCATAAGTCAAGCTTGGCTAGGTGTCTGTTATCACCAAGTCTAAAAGTTCCTTATGTGGCTTTTAAAATTCTCATCGACGATGATTTCAATATACTTGCAAAATTAAGAAATATCTTTCTATAGGAAAATTTCCGATTTTCTATAGAAGGAGCAACGTTGCCATTTTTGATAAATAAGAGATGCGGACGAGATATTTGGCATCGAATTTAAATTTATATATCAACTTTAAAATACTCTTGTCCTTAGGTGAATAGATTTTTGGCAACTTTCAGATTTATTTTATTTGATTCTTTTATTTTTCTTAAATCATATGTATTCGACTTTTGTATTAGACACATATTTGAATATGACTACAAGTATAATCTTTTTAATACATAAAAAATTTAACATATCCATATCAAACATGTATTCATACCGAAAACAATATCTTAGACTCGCCCAGCATATAGATATTGGCTCAGAAATTATAAGAGAGAAATGACTCTCAATTGAATAAGAGAATTTAATATTTCTTGATGCTAAATACAATGGAATGACCCATATTTATACTAGTTTCATAGGAGGTTATGATTTGTATTCCTAGAAGATAACTCCTAAAGGAGATTATCAATTACAAGATAATTTGATTTATAAGATTATTTGATTTTTATCTAAGATTATCAGTTACAAAAAGA
>JBBYHK010000021.1:1658768-1735084 GCA_038382065.1 Adansonia grandidieri
ATAATAAAAAATTATATTGTAATAATTAATAATATTAATTTTTAAAATATTTTAATAAAAATAATTAAAAAATTAAAATAATAAAATAATAAAAAATTAAATTTATAATAAAATATATATTTTTATTAATAAAAATTAAATTTTATAATTTATGAAATAATAAAAAATTATATTATAATAATTAATAATATTAATTTTTTAAATATTTTAATAAAAAATAATTAAAAAATTAAAAAAAAAAACCTTTCCAACTGGCAAAACCGGTTGGAAAGGTTAAGGTTACTTGCCCGCTCACCACGTCAAGTACCTTAGGGGAAGCTCACCCTAAGGAGCTACCCCTAGAATTTTCCATTACACTGTATTAAAGCAACCCCTTTCAAAATAAGGAGGATTGATGTTGATTCGGCTTATCACCTAACAAATATTTTTTAAAAAAAAATTGGTAAAAAAAACTCTATATTTTTTTTATTCATTTTACTTTTTATTTTATAATTATATCAAAAGTATTACATTTATATAAAATTTAATAAATTAATAATTTATTTTATATAAATTTTATACATTAGTTATTCGTATTATATTTATAATTTTTTTAATTATCATTCATATTATTTTTTATTATGTAATATTTTAATTATTTTTATATTATATTCGTATTGTGTATAATGTTGTATTTAAAATTATCAGGTTTAATTGATATCATTAAAGTAACTTTTAATTTTGTGCAATATGTCATATAATAATTGAAATTTTATAAAATTTGATAACTACGGACATTTATACCTTATTTAATTATCTCAAGTGGAAAAATTTTTAGTAACTTGCTATAATGTTTAATTTAAACTCCAAGCTATTACCGTAATAATTAGATCATTATATTTATTAACTTAATATAACTATTATATTCAAAATTTATTGATTGTGTAATGAGGGGCAATTTCTAATAATTAATCATATCTCATGAGGCCTAATTTTGTTTTTTATTATTTGAATTAGCTCGGCTTAAATTATTATTTGTTTAATAACATAATAAATTTTTATTTAAATTTAATTATAAAAATATATAATTATTAATATAAAAATAATTTTTAATATTTTAATATATTTTTAAATAATGATTTGATTTTACGTATCAAATTAAATCAAAATTTAAACTTAAATAAAATATTCAAAATTTTTTTAATTATAAAAACATCCAACTCTACCTCCTATGAACAAGTGCACGTATAACTGAAGTTCATCTTATGCTGCCGTGCTTGTCGTGATGACGTTTTATTATTGGGCCCTAAAGAAGCATTGAGTCAACATATTGTGACAAAATATCGCAAAATTATAATGAAGGTAAAAATTGAAAAGCAATTACCACAAATTAAGTGTTTTCCAACGATATTCTCCAGCCACTGCAATTTTCATTCTACTCTATTGTGCTTTGCCCATTTACTTCTCTGATTTATCAGAGTTCTAGGATTTTTTTTTTCTTTTTTTTTGAAGCGAAAGAGAAACCCAAAGAAGATTGCGGGAAATTTCCTGAAAATTTCGGAGTCCAGACAACTCCTCCCCGTCTGTCAGGACTGTCTTCTTCCCCTCATCACTCTGTCGGCTTGTTATTAGTTGACAAGAAGCTTTTTCGCCTTCCATTCAATTCTCTGAGTAATAAGCCAAAGCCATGAATTTCACCAAAAGGGATGTTTCTTTACAGAAAAAGCTTTCAATCTTAACCCTTTTCCATTTCACCTTTCTCCGCAGCCTAATCATCACCTCCGCTGATGGCTTGCCAAAGCCTTACACGCCTCATGACAACATAGCCCTTGATTGTGGCTCCACCGACAACAAAACTGATCTTGCCGGCCGATCCTGGATTGAAGATAAAACCATATATTTAGATCAGTCAAAAAAGGTATCAGTTATCGCAAGTTCTCTAACAGAGGGAGAGGACCCCATACCTTACAGAACAGCTCGCCTGTCTCGCTCTCAATTCACCTACTCATTTACAGTCACACCAGGACCAAAATTTATTCGCCTTCACTTTTACCCGACTTCATATCAAGAATTCGATCGCTCAAATGCCTTTTTTGATGTCCATATCGGTGGGTATACCGTCCTAAGGAACTTCAGCGCTGCCCTCACAGCTGATGATCTTAAACTAGAGGTCTTTTCTAGAGAATTTTGCGTCGTTGTTGATGACCAAAAGCTGAACGTATTGTTCACTCCAACTCCTAATATGCCAGATTCCTATGCTTTCATAAATGGCATCGAAATCGTTTCCATGCCCTACAACCTTTACTACTCTAGAGATGATGATACAGGGTTGAATTTTGTAAATCAGGTGAACCCGTATCGCATCCTGAAGAACCAGGCTCTTGAAAATTTATACCGAGTGAATATTGGCGGTAGCTCCATTTCACAGGCACAAGACACCGGTTTGTACAGGAGCTGGTCTCAGGACGACGAATACTTGACTAATGGCGAACCTAGTGTTCTTCCTGTTAATCTTAGCATTAACCCCAGGTTCAGCATGATACCAAATTACAGCGCCCCAATCCCAGTCTATAGAACTGCCAGGACAATGGGGACCAACAAAACTGTGAACGAGAACTATAGACTGACCTGGGAATTCCGAATTGATTCTGGGTTCACTTACTATGTCAGGTTACACTTTTGTGAGTTCCAGGAAGAAATAATGGAGCCAGGTGACAGAGTATTTCAGATTTACATAGACAACACTGAGGCTGAACATCAAGCGGATGTAATTTCTTGGGCCGGGGGAAATGGGGTGCCGGTTTATAGAGATTATGCTGTGATGATTGGTAGAGCAGGAACCGAAAAGAGAAGAAACCTATCTATTTCACTTCACCCTGCCCCAGCTTGGAGGACCAAATATTCTGATGCTATCTTGAATGGGGTTGAAATCTTCAAATTGAGCAATGAAGGCAATCTTGCAGGACCTAATCCTGACAGAATGCCTATCATCAGCCCAACTAAAAACTCTCTTCCACCGACAAGGCCAAACTACAATAGCGGAACAATATTTCTCATCGTTATTGGTGTTGTACTGGGCTTTGTCGTGCTTTATGCTCTATATTTCTTGATGTTCTTCCGCCCAAAATCCAGAATTGAAGGATCTTCATCGTGGTACCAACTCCCTTGTAAGGATGACTCTTCAAATTCAATGGATAGCAGTGGTAACGTTTGCAGTACTGTTGGTAAACATTCCAAGAATACAAGAAGTCAGGAACCAGATAACAAGTGTGATCACCTGTGATAAAAGTGTTTGCTCAATTTTACTAGTCTAGTTTGTCACTATTTTACCATTTATAATTAACAGGCTTCTCCTCATGTTTATCGCATGTAAAGAGGCATTGTCCTGGGTTTTTCTTTTCTTTTTTAATCCAAAGCGTGAACTGAATCATTGAAACATATATTACTGATTATGTACTTTCTATGGATGATTAAAGCCTATCTTATCTCAAGGCAAGCCAAACGCAATCACTTATTTCTTCCAGCAATGAGTTAATTGGTATCATAAAGGAAAATACCAAATAAAAATAAACTTGTGACTCTTAAAAAGGATAACAACATTGAAAGTTGATTCGAATCTGAATAAACTCCTTCCTTTTGCTTAACTTGTGTTTCAGTTTCAGCAAATTGGAACCTAAGTTGCCAGTTGGATAACGACCTTAGAAGGGTCCGAAAAAGACAAGTTACAACTTGTAAAAGAAAAGACAATTCAAACGTTTGAACATTTATTAATATTAAAATTGAAAGCTAAATGCTTAAAACTAGTGCAATCTTATAGGTCATGAGAAAGATGTAGTTAATTGGACCACAATAGTATCCTTCATTGACTCCTACAAGTCTTTCAATCATGTCCCACTTCTCGACGGAACAAAGGTGGCCTAGCCTGTCAATTTATTGACACCAATTGATATATGTGTTGCGCAAAAAATGCAATAAAATAAGAAAATTAAAGCAAAAGAAACAAGAAAACATAAGATTTATGTGCTTTGATCAATGTGACCTACATTCATAGGGAGGGAGAGAGATTTCTTTCTTCTTTGAGAAAAATTGATACAGAGAGAAATGGCTTTAGTTCCTCATATATATAATCATCAAATCCAAATCCTAACTAAACAAGGATAAATTCTATTCCTTATCCTTATTTGATTAGGACTTATCTAAACACAATCCTAATCAAATAAGGATTAAAGTCTACTCCTTATCATAATCTGATTAAGAATTATCTAATCAAAATTCAAGACATTTAACAATTGTCCACCTTGACTTGAATTTCCAACCCTTCAGAACCAAGAATATCTCCTTGCCAACATGCCCCGAAGGGCCTTATGCTATGCGAACATTAACCAAGTCCAAGCTATGCTTGAACTTCTCTGTGGGTAATGACTTTGTTAACATATCTGCTAAATTATCTGCTGTGGCTATCTTCTCTACGGAGAATAACTTTTCTTCAATTACATCCCGAATGAAATTCAACCTGTCATCAATATCTTTGATCTTTCATGATAAATTGGATTCTTATCCAAGTTCAACGCGCTCTAACTATCACAACAAATGACAAGCCTTTGAATATTCAAACCCAAATTATTAAAAAGACCATGTAACCATAAACCTTCCTTGATCCCTTTTATCAATGACATATATTCTATTTTAGTGGTGGACAAAGCAACTGTAGACTAAAGTATTGCTTTCCAACAGATGGCACATCCATACAAAATGAAGATATAACATGTCAAGGATCTTCTTTTTTATAAGATCTCCACCATAGTCAAAATCTGTATAGCCAACAAGACCCTAGGAGAACCATAAGTACCATAAATCAAGCAAATATTAGTCGTACCTTACAAGTATTGCATAATCCATTTAATTGTCTGCCAGTGAGTTTTCCCAAGATTACTCATAAACCTGCTCACCATACTAACCGCATAAGCTAAATCTGGCCTAGTACAAACCACGACATATATGAAGCTCCCAACTGCGCTTAAATACGTAACTCTACTCATGTAATCTCTTTCTTTATCTGTACTAGGTAGTTATTAGCATCAAGTTTAAAATGTGCTACCGAATGAGTACTAACTGGCTTAGAATGATCCATTTGAAAAGATTGCAGTACCTTTTCAATGTACTTATGCTGAGATACATACAACAGTCTAGCTTTTCCGTCTCTCCAAATCTTCATGCCAAAAATTTTCTTGGCTGCACCTAAATCCTTCATTTCAAACTCACTGCTCAGAATTTTCAAACTGTCAATTTTAGCCTTGTTCTTAGTTACAATTAACATGTCAGCCACATATAGCAACAAATACATGAAGAAACCATCTGACAACTTTCTAGAGTATATGCAACTATCAAATTGATTGTGCACAAAATCCTAAGAAACCATAAATGCATCAAACCTCCGATACCACTACCTTGGAGACTGTTTTAACCCATACAAGGATTTCTTCAGCTAACATACATGGTCTTTCTTTGCAGAATCAAGAAATCCTTTTGGCTATAACATATAAATCTGTTCTTCTAGATTCCCAAGCAAGAATTCAATTTTCATATCAAGTTGTTTCAACTCCAGATCTGGCACTTACCATGGCTAGAAGAACTCAAATTGTCTTATGCTTCATAATTGGTGAGAATACTTCATGATAATCAATTCCCTCATTCCGTGAAAAACCCTTTGCCACAAGCCTTGCCTTGAACTTGGTTGGTTCAACTCCAAGGATACCTTCTTTCTTCTTGAATACCCATTTGTATCCTATTGGTTTCATACCCCTTGGTAATGGCACTAGGTCCCATGTATTATTCTTTGCAAGAGACTGCATCTCCTCATTCATGGCAATCAACCATTCTGATGCTTTTTTACTATGAACTACCTCTTTATATGACCTTGGTTCATCAGTAACAATGTTCTTGGTAATTGCTAAGGCATAAGCAACATACTTAGTATCAACAACCTCAGCAAAGTCTGCATACCTTAGAGGTTTTTTTATCTCCTTTCTTGGTCTCCATGCTGCTATACTTTGTGAATCTTCTTCTTCTTTGGGTTGTTCTTCAGGATTTGTTATCATTCTTTTTGGAGCTTCAATCTTAAACTCCACCTTCTGGTTAGCACCATGATCTTTGTTACTTATAAGATTATCAAGCTTTTCTTTTTGGCTAAACATAGCAGACTCATCAAAAGTAACATCTCTACTAATAATAATAAATTTTAGAGTTCTATGCTTTTTAGTACACCACAATTATACCCTTTAACTTCAGTTGCATACCCCAGAAATATAAATTTCATTGCCTTAGGCTCCAATTTACCATTATTAACATGAGCATAAGCAGGACAACCAAATATGCGTAGCCCAAAATAATCAGAGGGTTTATCGAACCATACCTCTTAAGGAGTTTTTAAATCAATTGCTGTTGATGAAGACCTATACACCAGATAACAAGTAGTATTAACTGCTTCAACCCATAATTGCTTTAAGAGATCAACATTTAATCGTATGCATTGAGCACGTTGCAATAGTGTTTGGTTCATGCATTTTGCAACTCTATTATGTTGTGGTGTGCATCTAATAGTGTGATGCCGCACTATACCTTCTTTTTTACAGAACTCATTAAATGGTGCATGACAAAATTCTAAATCATTGTCCATTTTGAGTGTCTTGACTTGTTTTTCAGTCCCTTTTTCAATCATAGTCTTCCACTCTTTGAACCATCCAAACACCTCATCCTTTGATTTCAGAAAACATACCCAAACTTTCTAGAGTAATCATCAATAAAAGTAATAAAGTACCTACATCCACTATGCGATTCAACCGGAGAAGGACCCTATAAATCTGAATGAATATACTTAAGGATACCAATAGAAGTATGCTTGCTAAAACTAAATTTCACTTTATGTTGCTTTCCCATAACACAAAACTTACAAAATTTTAGTTTTCTTATTTCAGCTCCACCTAATAATCCTTGTTTACTCAATACTGTAAGCCCTTCTCACTCATGTGACCCAATCTATGATGCCATAACTCCGTACAATCATCATGTTACTATAAGGAACAAGATACTGCCACTATTCCTATCATTGAACTGCACATCAAGAGGTAAATTTCATGCTACAATTTACCCTTCATCACGATTAAAGCACCCTTTGAGACTTTTATTAGCTCATCTTCATGAGAAAAATTATACCTTGTTTCAGCTAAGGTTCCTACAAAAATCAAATTCTTGCGAAGATCAGAAACATACCAAGCATCAAATGTTCTAACTATCCTATCGTACATCTTAATCTGCACAGTACCATTGCCTTTAAAACTAAGCTCCTCATCATCACCCAACTTAAAACTGCCATTCCACCCCTTAAAAGAAGTAAACAGTTCCTTTAAGAAAGTCCTGTGATAAAACGCACTAGTGTCCAAGGCCAGGTATTTGCAGAACCTGAAGTACTAACAGTCAAAACATCACTACCTTCTCCTTCATTAGAACTATCCTTAATCATAATTTTGCACTACTGTAGCTCTACCATTGCTAGTTGATTCATTCTTTTCATTTTCCTTCTTTCGTTATGGACAATCTTTCCTTAGGTGCCCTATTTCTTTGCAATGATAACGTCGAAGTTTACCAGGCCTCGATTTTGAATGTGACTTACCTTTGTTGCCACCATCATTTTCCTTGTTCCTACCTCTGCTAACAACTATACTTGCTTTTTCACCATTTTCATTATAAACAGAAACTTTTCTCTTCAATTTTTTAGACCGCATATCATCCTTCACATCGCTAATAGAAATGCTATCTCTACCATATATCATAGTATCTACACAATTCTCATATGAACTATACAAGGAACATAAAAGAATGATAGCTTGATCCTCATCATCTATTTTAACCCCAACACCTTATATGTCTAAAATAATTCAGTTAAAATTGTCAAGATGATCTTTCACCTGCATATTTTCTGTCATCCAAAAGGTATATAAACATTGCTTATGATCTAATCTGTTGGTTAGAGATTTCTTTTGATGCTTATTTTTCATATTGTTCCATAACCCCGCAGTAGTTATTTTTGTAACCAGCTCTCTTAAAACTTTATCAATTAAACTCAACAGAATCGCACTATGCACGTTTGCCATATCTCATTCTTTTCCTCTGCCTTCAAATTTGTAGGCAATTTTTTTCTCCTTCCAGCGCTTCTGCACATCCTTGTTGAACAAGAATATCCTTCATTTTTACCTTCCACAGAGTGAAATCATTCGATCTATTGAACTTCTCAATTTCAAATTTATGAGATGACATCTTAAATAGCAAAATGGAGTTACCCTTAGATACCCAAATTTGAATAGAAATACTAGGTAACCTAGCTTTGATACCACTTATTGTGCAAGAAATGTAATAAAATAAGAATATTAAAGCAAGAGAAACAAAAACACATAAGATTTACATGGTTTGATCAATGTTACATACGTCCATGGGCAAAGAGAGAGATTTTTTATTTCTTTAAGAAAAATTAATATAGAGAGAAAAGACTTTAATGCCTCATATACATAATCACCAAATTTAAATCCTAAATAAACAAGGATAATCCTAATTAATAAGGATAAATTTTATTTCTTATCCTAATCTGATTAGGACTTATCTAAACACAATCCTAATCAAATAAGGATTAAAGTCTACTCATTATCCTAATCTGAATAGGAATTATCCAATCAAAATTCAAGGTACTCAACAGCCTAGTTCTGTAATTTTCTGTTGAAGAAGTAAGATCTAACACCAATTGATGGACTAAAAAAAACAAAATTAGACGTTTCAGAAGTTAACTATTCAAGCCAATGATTCCTTAATTATATAAGTTTAATCGTTCAAAGTCTTTATTTTTTCTTTAGTATGACTGTTATTACAATTTTGATTTCTAAAATCTGACATTTTATGAAGGGAAAGTGAAAAAAGAAGATAAGCATGAAATATCCTGAAAGTTTCTTAGTTCTTCACTTTTCTTCACCTATCAGAATTATTTTCCTCGCCTCTCAGTTTAATTCTTCAAAGCAAGCAGCAGTTTTAAATTATGGTCATGACTTTATTTGCAAATGCCTACTGTGAATACTGAATATGAGTATTGCAATTATCACATAATGTGTCATGTCACATTTAGGTGTGAAACAATTTATTCATGAATCTTAACATGTTATCATTTATTAGCATTTATAATGAAATTATTTTGATTTCATATAAAATCATATTTGATCAAAATTAGTTTAATTTAGTTTAGACTAAAAATAAACTTGGTTATATAACTCGTGGTTTAACAAATAAACAAATTCAACTATCTACAAGTGAAGAAAAGACATAGATAAAATAACATATCAATATTTTTTTAAAAAATTAAAACTTAATTTTCTTGAAACAAATGAAATTTGTAATGAAAAGAAAATCACCTTAAAAAGCTTGAAGTATTCACAAAAAAAATTAAGTACAAGATATAAAATTCAATTGTTTTAAGCATAAATGCATATCAAAGTAATTGAACGCATGGAATGGAAGCCATAAATCATGACATTGGAACCCAAAGAAAGACAAGAATGTAAGTTTTAGATTAAGAATGTGCTTCTAGCCATTGTTGATCAAGAACATAATCTCGTTCCAAGTACACAAAGATGAACAACCTGTATAAGCTTTCTAGTCTATTTTCTTTTCTTGATAAAATTACCTTATGATAGAGCACATGCAATTTATAGACTAGACTAGGGACCTATACTAGAAGACTAATTAGAGTTATATCCTACAATCAATGAGTCTGTATTCTAATTAGTTATGAATTAGAGTTTAACTCTTACCACTAGATTAGTTAATCTGAATAGGATTTACTAGATAATATCACCTTAATATTAATTAAAATATTAATCATGGTCCACTTAATTTTCATGTGGCCTATATAAAGTCTAACATTCTCCCACTTAGCCCGTATGATAAATCGATAACTTAAAGAGGTGATATTTAAATCCAAACTTTAATATGGCCATAAGTTACCTTAGCCAAACTTCCATTCAATTAAAGATTCACATAGCACGAATCATGGCGGTAGCATTCTAAAATGAAAATTTCCTTCCATGTATTACAATGCATGATCATCTCTAAAATAGCAATTTATGAGATAATACTTTATTAATGAATTTTTCATAATCATTCGAGGTCCACTTGACATATAAACTTTATGTGCACAAACTGAAACATGTCTATAAACTCTAAGAATGTAAAATTAACAAAATCAAAAAAGCCAAAATACATCTTGACAGAATTTAACTAGTCCTATATGATCTACACGAACTTTAAACTGTTTTTGTTGACACTACTTTAGTCATGGGATCCACTATCATTAAATTTATACTAATGTGTTGGATATCCACTTCTTACTTCTTGTTTCTTTATAGAGTCTCTAACAACAAGCTACTTTATATCTACTTACTTGCTGTGACTCCCACTTTTATCATTTTTAGAAAAACATACTGCATAAGAGCTTTTATAATAGATCTTTAATGGCCTTGCTAACAACTCTTATACTATAGATAAAATACCCCAACCTTATTGCCTATGATATTACTTTATAACATAATTCCTTTGGTAACTTTCATAGTCCATGGCCAAGATTACTTTAATATCTGCCAAGCACCTCAATTATAAACCTTATGTCAAGTTTCATAAAAACTTGATCATATATAAGGCTCTTAATACTATATGCATATGTAATGCCTTTCATATGCTTCTTTTTCCAAATTATTTGGAGATATTGGCTCAAATTGAAATATCTCTTTTACAATTTATGCCCTTGTAGGTGAATAGCTTTATATCCTAATTCTCCTTAAAATTATCTTGATATAGGCTTCATGAGATAGACTTAACGTCTTTTCAGACCTATCTCTATGAATCATTATGCCTATGACATATTAAGTTTCACCCAAATTTCTCATCTTAAAGTTTTGAGTAAGAAAACATATCTCATGTAATAAAGCCAAATCACTTCTTGCAAGGAGAATATCACAAACATATAGGACTAAAATTATGACTTTACTCCTACTGACTTTAAGGTTTAAACAATTATCAACATTTTAGTAAATGTTAAACTTTACATATCATTGGTGGGATTCTTGTTTTAGTCTATATATTTATCTTTTAAAGAAGCCTTCAAGTAGAATCATGTATATCATATATACCTCTTCTCAAGATCTTTATTCACGTAAGCTGTTTTCACCACCATTTAACGTAACTCTTAATCAAAATGAGCTACAAAAGTTATGATAATTCTTAATGAAACTTTTTTAAAAAATTGGAGAGAAAATTCTATGGTAATCAATACCTTCTTTAAGTAAAACCTCTGACCACAAGTCTAATGTCATATCATTTAACATTACTAAATAGTAATTTAACGGGTTACTAGACTGGATCATTAGCCATTGATTTCATCTCTTTTATCATAGCTTTATGCCAAAATGTATGAAATTTTCAGTATTCATGGCTAATGAAAACGAGATCATCTTTATGTCCAATATCAAAATTGACTTTTATAAGTATACAACCTAGTCATAGAAATGGCTAGTTTTTTAACCATTGGATCTCTTAAATCTATAATTATATGCACATTTTGTATAGCATTAGTCAGTGAGATTAATGATCGATTGTAAAGGTTTACTTGATTTGATTTCTCTCTAGTTAATTATGTATGTTTGTTTTGAGCAAAATCAATTTCTTTAAAAAGGATCAATCTAAATAAATTTATTTTTAAATATCAACCTTACGAGAAAAGTCACTCTCAATGGACTTATGATCCATAAAAACTTAGTGTTTCCAGCTTCAATAATTCTAGTTGAATATGAGAGACATTCAAAAGCTGTACCCTTTTAAGTTAATTGTATAATTTATAATTGCTAATTGTTCTTGGATCCATTTTCTTTATGTTTAGGCTAATAGCCTTCATTTTAATTGGACAACCCAAGTTTATAAATGTCTTAAGCTAGATTCTAATTATTCCATAATTCTAAGAAAGTTTTAAAAAACAATTTGTTTGAAACTTTAATAAAGACATAAACAACAGTTTTAATGCATTAATTCATAAACTTAAGAGAATGTATATGATCTCTAAATATTACAATGCTTTCTTTAGCTTTTTTTTGTGGACTTGTTAGTTTGCTATTTCCTCAATGCAACTAACCTAAGTGTTTAACTCAAGAGTTTTAAGAACTCCATCATTGTCATTCTATTAAATTTCTATACCATAACTTTGAAGGAGTTTTTATCTGTATCACATATTTACTATCAGAAATCATATAAATAGTTAACAAACTTATTGTCACAATCAAGGTACAGGTTAATGATGAAAATTTCAATAGAAAAATTCTCTTTTCAAATTTCAATAATAAAGTTTAAAAATTTAAATTCAAAACTCTTTATAACTAAGAAAATTTTTAAAATGAAAAATAAAATTCCCTTTCTTAAGGTCTAAAATAAATCTTGATTTCAAAAATGATCCTGATAGTCCTTAGCGATTTCTACAGTAGTAAACGTTCTTTCCACTTTTCTTTGGTTTCCTTGATTTATGAAACCTTAAATAGTTATAGAAATATAATTTGTTGAACATAAGTCCAATCACCATGTATTATTAGGAACATCACTAAAAGAGATTCATACAAAATGAGTTTACCTTTATTTTTGAGTCATTTTTATACTTTAGGTAATCTTTTCTTATGTGTCTGAGTTAAAACAAAATGAAGGACTTGATGCCATTTTTTTTATTAGCATTTTTCTTTTTTTCACCTTTATAACACATTTGCCTACTTATCACTTTTTACCTTGAGTCATTAGGCTAATTGAATCTAGTTTCTCGTTCTTTTATCTTTTTTCCTCTTAAACACATACAACTGAGAGTTCATTGATAGATCATTTTTAAATATGTGTTTCTTATGGTCAAACTCATTAGGAAAAAAGTTAAATATGAAAATGATAAGAAATTTAATCGAAAAACTCAATTTTGAAGATTTAAGTTGATCAATAGCATCTCCCAAATCCTATAATATGCTTATGCGCAACTTCTAGAATTGTTACACTTTATTTCTGAAAGCTTTCTTATTATAGTGGCAGCTAAAACCTTATCAGATTTAACAATTTGATCTTTATTGGCTTTGCAATAATCCTTAACCTTATAATAATTAGGATGAAATCCCAAATTGATTTACTAATATAGGATTTGATGTACATCATCCTTAAACAGTTAGATTGCTCTTACTGTACATTGAAATCTATTTACTTTTTGCACACTTTATTCGTTGAGGACAATTTATCTACCGAAACACTAAGTGAAGGTCCTTATGCCCAAAATAGCTTAATTCACTCCTTTATTAGAGTAATTTTTATCATCAAATAACATTTAATTCTAGTAGCCTTATTAATTACAATAGTAAAAATTATTGCAAAATGCAATGAACTATACTTTAATTAAATATTTTATATTCAAATGTAAATCCAAACTTTCTGTAGGTAGAAGTGCATCATGCATAGGAATTTACATGACTTCAATGATAAAGCAATAACTTTAGAACACCAAAATTAAATAATCCATACCTATAGGCTTAGGAAAATTTAACTTCGATGTTATATTGTTTTATCTTTTAACTATTTTATAAAATTAATTATTTTTCTATGTGGCCAAAAAACTAATTTCATGGTCTAACACTTTACGGATATCATTTTTCTTTATATAGTTTTTAAATAACTACTATTTTATCTAAATCAATCAACTCAAGATGCCATGACTACTCTTAAGTTAATGATTTAGAACTTAATAATAATATCTAACATGTATGTATAAAACTTATTGCATATCACAAATATATTCTTTATCGGTGCCATTTTCATATGTAGTTATTTAAAGCAAACTTTATCTTAAATAATTACTAATTCTCATCTAAATCAACTAACTTAAGATGCTGTGGTTAGTCTTAAGCTAGTGATTTAGAACTTTATTAATGATAGCCTTAATATATGTAGAATTCTTTATTGAATATTAATAACTACAATATATTAAATCATGCTAACTTATTTCAATTATAGTATAAATAATTATATATTAATTTTATCCTCTGTATGAAGTTATTTAAAGAAAACTTTATTTTAAATAACTACTAATTTAACTAAATCAATGAACTTAAGATGTTATGGTTATTCTTAAGCAATTGATTTAGATTCTTTATAATGACATAATATATGTATATTATAAATAATTGCATAAATGATTTAATAACTCAAATATATACTAAATTAAATTTTATGGCATAATACTTTATAGATGCCATTTACCGGAAGTAGTTGCTTATTTTAAATAACTAATAGTTTATCTAAATCATATAACTTAAAATGCTATACCAAGTTAATGATTTAGTTCCTTAACAATGATGTCAATCTTTTATGTAGTAAAAATTTACACACAACAAAGGAATTTCAAATTGTCATGCTATAACTAATTTAAAAAATCATGATATAATATATGACATGCTTCTTAAGTCACATAAAATATGCATAAAATCATAATGTATATATTTCATGACATATGGATGTGCACATCCATTTTGTATTTCAACAAAACACCTTATTATACATATATGCATTTAAGTTTTAGGTTGAGAGTACGGATTTTTGGATTCTATTTAAGGAGAGTATGTACTACCAAAATATTTTATCATAAAATAAAATCAAAGGCTATTTATGCATAAACATATTTATTATTTAATTAAACACCAATATTAAATAATAAATATTTTACGTGACTAAAAAATTCATAAAAATCATTAAAAAAATCAAGAATCGCAAAATATTGAGGTCTAGAAAAACCAAGACCAAAAATGGCCATGGTACTGCACTGCATTCACCGCACACGCCACCTATAGATTTGGCTAGGATGCAAGTCCCAACCTTTTTCCACCTTCAACTGGGTCACACCCGAAGCGACTAGGTTTTCTTAACTTGTTCGAGTCTATTTAGTGTTCCATGGCCTATTTTCATGTTTCTGGATCAATTTTTATGCAATTAATGACCTAAAATCGTGATCATATGGTAGATTTACATGACCAATATATCAATTTTAATTAAAAACAAGAAAATTATAATCAACCAAAAAAAATTATGGATTTTGACATAATAGACCGGTTTGAATTTTCTTTAATTCCTTATGGTTTGTTCATTTTTTAAATCAAGAATTCATAAAAGCAAAAATAATTTATTGATTTTACTAAATCATTCTTTAATCTCATCCTCTCATGAGAATTTTTTTAAAAGAATATAAATAAAATGCATTAAACCATGAAAAATTCTGCATTAGTTTTCATACTTTGTGAATGCAATTAAAGCATTCTTCAATTAGGATTAGCTATATCTTTATAATATAGAATGCCGGGATCAAAAATGTGAATTCAGTGCTACATGTTCTATCCAACTAATCTAAAGTATATATTAATCTCAATAGAGCATAATCATAATATTCATGATAAATATGTTTAAAAGATTCTAAACAACATAGCCAAAGAACCTAGCTCTGATATTACATGGAAGTTTTAAATTAAGAACATACCTCTAGTCACTGTTGATCGAAAACACAACCTCGATCCAAGTACACGAAGACAAACATCATGTAAAAGCCTTTTAGTCTATTTCTTTTTCTTGATGAAATTACCTTATGATGGTGCATAGGCAATTTATAGACTAGACTAGGCACCTATACTAGAAGATTAATTAGAGTTGTATCCTACCATCAAGGAGTCTATATTCTAATCAGTTACTGAAGTAAAGTTTAACTCTTACCACTAGAGTAGTTAATTTGAATAAGATTTACTAGATAATATCACCTTAATATTAATTAAAATATTAATCTTTGTCCACTTAATTATCATGTGGGCCATATAAAGTCTAACAAAGACATAATAAAGAAAGTTCACCAAAGTTACCCTTGGCCTATAGGGAACAAATAAAGCTTTCATCGTGACAACTATCAGCTACAAGCATCCCGACGCTAATGCCACAACATTCAGCTCTTATATCCATAAGTTTTTAATGGGGACGAGAAAATGAATCTAAATCCAAAATTTCTTTAAAAAATCAAATTTAAATGGCATGTAAAACTCTCATCGCTATTACTATCAACTAGAAACATCTAGGACACTTATATACGCTACAAAGTTCAGCTTTTATATTCATCAATTGTTAACAGATATGATAAAATAAATCTAAATCCAAAATTCTTTTGAAAAATTCAAATTTGAATCTAAATTCGATTTGATAAAAAAGACAAATTTTTGAATCTAAAATTACAGAAAACTTAAATAATCCAAGCTTACAATAATTCAAACTCAAAATGTTTTGAGCCTAAGCACAACGAATTATATTGTAATGACTTGAATTTAATACTAAAAAAAGATTGATGGAATCGTAATTAAATAAATTTTTATAAAATAAAACTTTAGTCATCAATTTTATTTTAATATATTTTTTATTGTAAAAGTAGATATGATTTTTTTCATAAAATTTCTAAATTGTCTTTTTAAATTGTTTTTTATTTATTATAATTTCAGATTCTAAAAGAAAAAAAATCAATTCTATGGATATGACATTTTTTTATCCACTCAATTCAACTTGTCCATCCCTATAACCTTTTGCTCTGGTGGTTAAAAGTGTTTGTGATGCATGTAAACTTGGGTTGGATTCAAAACACTTACCTTTTATCCCCTGATGTCAACGTGTACCCAAAAAAACTAGACTTGTGCATAGGCCAAGGCCTTAGACATATCTTATAATATTTTAGGCTTGTCTGACTTGAATTATTATTTAATAATAAAAAATTTTTATATTTAAATTTAATTATAAAAAATAAATATTAATATAAAAGTTATTTTTGTTATTAATTTATGAATACTAATTTAAACTTTTGGCCAAATTCGATTTAGACTTGAGTAAAAAAATTTTCAAACTGAAACAGAGCCTTGCTCATGAACACCTATAGACTCAACCAATGAAAACCTTTTATTTTTCCATTTGTTTTATGTATAGATGTTAAATGTGTCTACAAAAGAATAGGACATTTAAACATCCTAACTTAGCACTAGGGAGGAGGGTTTGGTGTATTTCATTATGCAACAAATTGAATTGACATTCTTTTAATTTCAAATAAAAATAAATATAGATTTTCAATAAAAAACCTTTTTGTACATCTAGAAATAAAAAATAAACTTGAACTTGGAAACTTGTCCGTAAAAACCCTATCCCATATTAATTTTATCATAAAGTCAGAGATTTGAACTCAAGAAAACTGAAATCCGAAATGACTCAAGCTTAAACAATTCGACCCATAGCTGACCTAAACTCAAGATTGACCTTAACCAAAGATCAACTAAATCATAAACATGAATCTAACACTAAAAATAAGAATGATCAAATTATAATTAACTAATTTTTACAATAAAAATTTGAATTATCAGTTTAATTCTAACATTTTTTATTAATTTATTTGAAACTTTAAAATTAATATACTAAAAAATAATTTTATTAAAATATTGTATTTTCTACCTGTAATTTTCACCTGCCATGACTTTGTGAATCTACCATCTATATGAATTTGTCTATTGTCTAATTGTCAATAATTAATTAGAAAAATTAAACATGTCTTAAGGTACTAATATCAGAAAATTAATTTATGTGTAGATAATTAACTTGTAAATAAAAGATAAATATTTTTCTTAAAACGGTAAGAATAAAGTGGGATCATTTTTTAAAACTCATCTAAAAGAGTTTTTTTTTTTTAATGATAAAAGATCTAAAATGATGACTAATCTTTTGTATATTTTATTATTGGCAAAAATCTATTTTTGCCTCTTGTGCTTTGAGTAATTGATAGAAAACCCCCGTGTTGACGGTTATATCCCTTATGATTTTGTTCCATTTGTCACAAGCTAATTTTGTTATATTTTCATGAAAAATTTTAATTTTTACTTCATTTTATTTTTTTCTTTTCTCTTTAATTTTAAATTAAATATTTTTCTTCTTCTCTTTTTAAGTTCAAAACCTAAAAATCTTAATTTTTTTTCCTTCAGTTCTACAACAAAATAACCATTACCCAAAATCAATGAAATTAGTTTTTTTTTTTTTTTTTAAATCCAGTAAAATATAAATTTTAATTTTTCAGATTAAACCATTACCCAAAACACATTCTCACAAAAAAACCAACCCCACCAACAAAAAAGCCTGTTCATCTTTACCTTTGATCCTTTCTGCTCATTAAATTTTAGTTGATTTCCAGCTTTTATTTGGATATGTTGTTCGAGATATTGAAAAAAAAAAAAAAAACCCTCAGTATTTGGAATTTGGGATTCAGTGGAATGTTGGCTTTTTTTCGGAAAGTTAAATAGCCAGGAGAAAGACAATGCAAACTCACGCTATAAGCAGAAAAGGAAAACGAGGAGGTATTCTTTCACTATGATCGTATGAGACATCTTTCATTTGTATTATTAATTATAAACAGAAAAACACATTAAATTATCTATTCCATGGTTTGAGTGAAGGTAGTGAAGTTAATGCAAATATTTTGGAATTTTTGAGAATTTGGCATCACAATGATTTAAACAGAATAATAAGGACTTATTTAAATTTCCATTTTTCTATTGAGACATAGAAGAAGGTGTCTTAATTGGAATCATGGATGCGTTGATTTATTGTTTTTGGACTTTTGGGAAAGAGCCGAAGCCAATAAGTTGTAATTACAAGCATAGTTTTTTAATTTTAGGTTTTTGGAGTTTTGATTTGTAGTTAAAATAGGGTTAAATTTGATTTTTTTTAGGTTGAGTTACTGGTTTTGGCCTGGGCTGGTTATGGGTTTTTTTATATTAAGCTTTTTTTATAAATTTAAAGGAATTTGTGGGGTAAAATAATTATATTATAGAATTATTAAATGAGATTTGAAATTTTGGATGATTAGATTGTTTTAATCTTGGATTTAATTGAATTAGGTTTTGGTTATTTATTGAAAATGATGGAGTTTTAAAATTTTTTTGTTTAGAGTTTTATCAAGAAGAGGGAGATGAAGAAGACAAAAAAAGGATATTTTTGATATAAAATAATTAGCTACGGTTAAATCTAATGACATCACCTTCCTTTGTTACAATAGCCAAAATACAAGGGTTAAGTGTTGGGGAAAAAAAAAAGCACAGGGCATTAAGAATCATATCGGTCGAAGCACAGGGGAAGAAAATGAACTTTTCCCCTTATTATTCTTTATTTTTTTTTTTTTTGGCTCTTCTTTTGACCTTGATGGTTAAGGGTTCATTTGAATAGGCAGTGAGATTAGCTCTGGTAAGATTAATTGTTGTAACGGTAAGATTAAATACTATAACAGTAAGATAAAAATTAGTAGTGAGATACATATTTAGATTTAATCACAGTGATGGTGAGGGAATTGTAATAAGAAAGTAAAATGACCATAAAAGAAATTAAATTAAAATATATATATATATATAATGAAATTTTTTAGATTATTAGATATTTATTAAATAAATAAATAATTAAAAATTGCAATGTTATATTTTTTTCAAATAATTTTTTTATTAATAATTAAATAATGATAATAATATATTAAATAGTATTTTATTTTTATTTTTATTTTTTATATAATTAATTATTTTTATTTATTCATATTACTATATAATAATAAATTTTTATATATACATTATATGAATAATTAAATTTTTATATATTTATTATATTAAATAAAAATTTAAAAAAAAAAAAAAAAACAAAACAAAAGGGTATAAAAGCGAAAGACCCTCTCATCGGAGGAGCCTTCTCTCCACAAAGCCCTAAGCTCTAGTGTTCATTTTGCATGGCAGTGGAGATTGAATCTCCACCGGCATGTGATCCAAATGGATGAAACGCACGATGCCGGTGTACTTGATCCCAATTGTAGCTTTGGATCCGGTGTAGTGGGATCCAAATGCAGCCTAAGTGCTTAGCATTCAACGAGGTTCAAGAGTTGGTAAGCCAAAAAAAAAAAAACATTTTTTTGTTTGTTTCTATATATTTGTTTAATGTATACCCAAAGTTGTTTAAAATAATATATTAAAAGTTATATTATAATATACAAGCTTACAAACAATCATAGTACGAATACTGATTTTATATAAGATAATAAAATAAATAAAAAATTAAAATTCATACTACCTGCTTTTTTAGGATTCAAATATCCTTTCTAAGTAATTATTTTTCTTTAATTACAACTTAGTTAATTAATAAAATCATTATATTATCTTATATATCCCATATCATTTATATGTCATATAATCATATTGCATATAGAATTACCATATTTATGAATTATTGTATCATCTAATTTTCATTGATCATGAATCACTCATTATTATTTAATATTTATTGTTGAAATGGTAAATTATTAAAATATTTAAATGTGTACTATATATATATATATATCAAGTAATTTATAATTATTATTTCTTTAAAAACTTAGTTTTAAATTAAAATTAAATTATTCATTCGGCAATAATTAATAATAATTTTTTTTGCATTATCTTATCAGCTCTTAAAACTTAATCTTGTTTTTTCTGTCAATATAATTATTTGCCCATTTTAATATGATTATTAGTGGGTAAATTACACTTATATCTATGCATGATAGACATGAGAATGTATGTTGAATATTTGAGTTCATCAAATCTATTATTTTAAATATCAATATGATAGCATATATTTTTTATAATTAATTATGTAACAAATTGATTTTATATAACAAATTATTTTTGTATCTTTTTAGTGTTAAAGAATATTAATATTAATATATAAATAAAAATACCAATGTCATACATACAAAAATTTACTTAAAAAATAATAATAATAATAATTTATTTTTAAATTTAAATATTTAAATTATGCAATAATAAATACATCTAATATAAAATAAAAAAAATAGCTTAAAACCTAAATAAAAGTTCGAAAAAAAACTTAGATCTAACAAAAATTAAATTTAAAAACATCTAAATTTAAAGATATTCGAGCTAAAAAAAACTCAAATCCAGATAACTAAACTTGAATACAAGCTGAACCTAAACCAACATTACTCGAACACGTTTCATTGCTTCCTTTGACTACGACTTATTATTATTTGGATAATTGAAAATAAGAGAAGAAAAAAACTAGGGAACAAAGGAATATATCCACCATTCAAAATAGCACCAACAAAGTCCCGCCAAAAAAGCCTGTCCCCTTTTTTTTTACAATGAACTCCCTTACCCATACGGTATAGAGTAATAATAATAACATAACATAAATTCAGATTGTCAAATGATCTTACTTTGGTCGTATTTATCAAATACATTTCTTTTTTATATAATTGAAAGTAGAGAGGGGATGTTTAGAAATGAATCAAATTTTAAATGTTAATTTTAACACATTTTAAACCATTGTTGGCTTTGATCTAATTAATTTATACATTAAAAAAACATGAAATTGTAGTAAATTGACTAAAAAAAAAAAAAGAGAGAAAACAATTAGGACTAAGGGAAAGAGATTTAAATTTCAATGTAAAGTATAGTGACTCTTGACTGCACTGTCAAAGGGTTTTTATTTACGAGCTTTATTGATCTCTGATCCCCTTCTTCATATCTATCTCTCTCTGTTTCTTTGTTTTTCCCCTGCAATGGAAAATAGAAGCAACAGAAGTATTTTTTGCCTTCAAAATCGCTTATATCCCCTGCTTCCTTTTCTCTTCTTCTTCATTCAATACCTTGCTGTCCCCGTTACAGGAGACTCCGAGTTTATCCGTTACAGCCGCATTGAAAACATCACAATTGACTGTGGTTCTTCCATCGATGCCCAATCTCTCGATGGCCGTCTTTGGATCGGAGATGGCAATGGAAACTTCACCCCCATAGAGCAACAAAACAATACTAATAAATCATCAGTTAATGAAACGGCATCTTCTCTACTGTTCTCATCAGCTGATACGGTCCCGTACTCCACAGCTCGTCTTTCTTACTCAGCCTTCACCTATTCAATTCCCGTCACCGCTGGCCAAAAGTTCATTCGCTTGCACTTCTATCCTGCTTCATATCCAAGCTTTGACGACCCTTCCAATAAAGCTTTCTTCTCTATTAAAGCGGGCCCCTTTACCCTTCTCAGGAATTTCAGTGCTTTACCTCATGCTCAAGGCGACGTTACACTTGTCAAAGAATTTTGTGTTAACGTTGATGAAGGTCAATGTTTAAACATAACCTTCACTCCAAGTCCTGATATCTCTGATTCTTATGCTTTCATCAACGGAATTGAAGTTGTTTCCATGCCAACCAATCTATACTATATACCAGCCAGTGATCGTAACGTGCCTTTTCTAGGCCAGGGCCAGGGACTCTTGTACTTCCAGGGAAATAATATTGCCCTTGAGAAGCTGTATCGGATCAACGTTGGTGGGAGAATTATCTCACCACTAGAGGACACTGGGATGTTCCGGTCGTGGTCAATGGATAACGATTATCTGACAATAGCGAAACCAAGTGGTCTTCCTGCTAATGCCAGTGCTAATCTCGACTTCAGCATGATACCATCATTCTCTGCTCCACCGGATGTTTATGCAACTGCTAGGACGATGGGGACGAACAAGACTGTGAATGAGAAGTACAATCTGACCTGGGAGTTTCTTGTTGATTCTGGGTTCAATTACTTTGTAAGGTTACATTTTTGTGAGTTCCAGATAGAGATAACAAAGCAAGGTGATAGAGTCTTTGAGATCTTCTTGGCTAACTTAACTGCAGAAACTCAAGCAGATGTTATAGCCTGGAGTAGTGGAAATGGAATTCCAGTATATCGGGATTACGTAGTGGCAATGGGACCAAAAGGAAATCAAAAGCAGCAATATCTCTCTCTTGCTTTGCATCCTTGTCCACCATGGAGAACTTTGTATTCTGATGCAATCTTGAATGGGCTAGAAATCTACAAACTGAGCAACGGTTTTGATCTTTCGAGACCTAACCTAGATCTAACGAAGCCACCGATTGTGCAATTAAGAAAGAAAAGGAAAATGATTGTCGCTGTTGTAGCTCCGATTTCTGGCTTTATTGCAGTCTCTCTTTTATTTTTTGTGATTTTCCGGATGCGTTCCAGTAAACTTGCCAACAACCGTAGCCCTGCTCTACCTTCTGATATTTGTCGCCACTTCTCACTAAGGGACATCAAAATAGGTACCAACAACTTCGATAAGAATTTCATCATCGGAAGAGGTGGATTTGGTGATGTGTACAAAGGATTCATTAAAGCTAGCTCCACCCCTGTTGCAATCAAACGTTTGAATCCAGGTTCACAACAAGGGGTACTTGAGTTTAGGACCGAAATTGAGATGCTTTCGAAACTCAGGCACCAAAATTTAGTTTCTCTAATCGGCTATTGCGAAGACAACAAGGAGATGATTCTTGTATACGAATACATGGTTCATGGGACCTTGAGAGATCACCTCTACAACATGAATAATCCCCCATTACAATGGGAGCAGAGGCTCGAGTTGTGTATTGGTGCTGCACACGGGCTACTTTATCTCCACAGAGGTCCCAATCACACCATCATTCATCGAGATGTGAAGACCACAAATATTCTGTTAAGCGAGAAATGGGTGGCCAAAGTATCTGATTTTGGATTGTCAAAAATGAATGACTTATCCAACACACATATCAGCACCGCTGTCAAGGGCAGCTTTGGGTACTTGGATCCTGAATATTACCGTCTTCAGAAACTAACTGAGAAATCCGATGTATACTCCTTTGGTGTGGTGTTATGCGAAGTATTATGTGCTAGAGCACCATTGCACCGAACTGCTGAGGATCATATGCAAATAAGTTTAGCAGACTGGGCAGGACATTGCTACAACAATGGAACCCTTGATCAGATAATTGATCCATATTTACGGGGCAAGATCAGCCCTCCAAGTCTGTTAAAATTTGGTGAAGTAGCCATAAGTTGTTTGGCTCCCGAGGGGATCAATAGGCCGGCGATGAGTGAAGTGGTGTGTGGACTTGAGCTTGCATTGCAGTTGCAAGGAAATGAAACGAATGGAAACAATAAGAATCATGCAAATGACTCAGACGCCATTGATTATCATGTGTTGTTTACTAGTGGCTCTGGATCAATGAATGTTGGTCGCTAGAGTCGATGCTTTAATTGCTTCCCCATTGTCATCTTTCCAGCGCTTTACTGAAAAAGAAATTGTTTCATAACCTTACTTTTTTCTACAATTTGGCTATTTGTTTTTCCTTGCAGTAATATTTATATGAATTGAGGTGAACTCAAGTGAAACATTCCTAAAACTTTTGATTAAATACTATTAAGTAACAACAGAATTGCTGATAAAATTTAATCTAACTTATATATTATCATTAGAGGTTTTTATTTATTTTTTGCAACTATCTTGATTTGCTGGACTATAGATTCTATTTGTATGTAATCCTCTCATATTCCCCATATCTCATGCAGTAGACAAACAAAAATAACAGAGAAGAAAAAAAAAAAATCAAGACATAAACATTTACGTGTGGTTTGATAAATTATATTTATGTCCATCGAGCGGCAAAAAATTTTATTATTTTTTGGATGAGTCACTTTTCACTTATATGCAGCAACAATCACAGGATTTTAACCAAATGCGCGAAACCCTTGTCTTCCAAAATTAACTAATATATTTTCTCAAGATGATATAATTATCTTGCAAAAAAAGGAGCAAAATAATTTAGTTTTTTTTTTTTTTTTTTTTTTTTTTTTTTTTTTTTTTTTTTTATGGATTGTTTTGATGGTAGGTAACAAGAAATTCAGCTGAAGACTTTTCCAAGTCCTCCAAGTCTCCATGGTCGACGTCCGTGAATGAGTCTTACATACAAAATTCCCCAATGGACCCCATTGTTTGAAGATGTGACTTTGGGGCGTGGGCTCACCACCGGCGTTATGTATCTATCTCCCAATTAAATGCTAATTGGTTTTTAATATTAATTGTTAAATAAATTGGATAATTTTAACTATATGCCATTTACTCCTCCAAGTCTTTCGATCATGTCCCACTTCTCCCTTGAACAAGAGCGGCCTAGCCTTTGCCGTTAGCTATACGCATGTGATCTGTCAAGTTACGCCATGATTTTCTCTAGTTCTGCAATTATTTGTTGAAGAGATAAGGGTCTAACGCCGATTGATGACTCTAAAAACCAAATTAGACGTTCCAAAAGGTCACTATTAAAGTCAATGGTTCCCTGATTAAATAAGTTTAATCATTCAAAGTCTTCATTTTCTTTCTTCTGTGCGACGGTGATTAAAATTTTTATTTCTGAAATCTGGCATTTTATGAAAGTGAAAGTTCAAAAGGAGATAAGCATGTAATTTCCCCAAAATTTCTTAGTTCTTCACTTTTCTTCACCGGTCACAATCATTTTCCTCACCTCTCAGCTTAATTGTTCTAAGCAAGCCTTGGTTTTAAATCATGGTCGCAAATTTAATCGCAAATGCCTAGTGTGAATATGAGTAATGCAATTGTTATGTCACGTGTGATGAGTATCCATGTTTTTTTTTTTTTTAACCACATATTTGGTTGTAAACAATTTATTCTTAAATCTTAACATTATATTATCATATATTAACATTTATAATGAAATTATTTTGATTTTATCTAAATCATATTTTATTGAAATTGGTTTGATTCATTTTAGTTAAAAATAATTCGGTTTTATAACTCATGGTTTAGCAAATCAACAAATTCAATTATCTACAAGTTAAAAAGGGCATAGATAAAATAGCAAAGCCAAAGTTAAAATGGTTCCGAATAAGGCATGTCATGCCCATTTGTTCAGAGCAACTCATAGTTTAAAAATGATGATTATGAGCTTAATTTTTACAAAAAATCAATATATTTTATATAAAACAACCAAACAGAAAAAAAATTTATTGATATCATCCAAATAACAAATAATTTTTACTTTTTTTTGAAAAATATCAATAATTTTAAATTTCTTTTAAAGTTAAAACTACCTTAAAAAACTTGTAAGTATTTATGAAAAATTAAGTACAAGATATAAAATTGAATTGTTTTAAGTGTAGATGCATATCAAAGTAATTGAACATGTTGATGTCTAATTTGGTCATAATCTTTTGATGAAAAAACTTGCAACATAAAAAATGGTCTAGAGGCATCAAAGTTGGTATGCGTGCCCCAAATGCTCAGGTTCATATTTGTCTCATAAGTTGAGAGAGACAGTGTGAACAGAATAAAGAGTAAAGAGCCTAAAGTTAAAGAAAATAATCTCGTTTGCTTTTATGGAGTGCCTTATAAATAATGTCTATAAGTAGAGTAGTTAATAAAATACTCTTAGGGTTCTTTATGGATATAACAATTGCCTCTCATAGGGGAAGGGTGATATTTGCTTTATGGGCTTGCTGATTTCTCTTTTGTGTGTCATCAACAATGACATGATATGTGAGGATCATTTTGGTTGTGTTCTAAACCTTAGCAAATATAACGTCCACAACCTTGCCAAAGGGTTAGTGTTAAGGGAGACAATGATCTCGTATCGATTAGTCAAAAATTTGGACTGTAATTTATAAAGCAAAGATCGTCTTTTTCTTATTGAGATATTTTTCTCAAAAGATAAAACTATAAAAATAATTAGCGTACTACTTCAAAGTAGACAAAATCTCATAAAGAGTGCCATATAACAATCATTACATCAACAGAACACGTGAAATCCGTAAATCATGACATTGAAACCCAGGGAGAAAAAAATAATAAAGAAAGTTCCCATGAGTTACTACTATAAACTAGAAGCAATAACTCCCTTTGCTAATACTATCAACTAGAAGCATCCACAACCCTTGTACATACCGCAACATTCAGATCTTATATCTGTTTGTCTTTAAAACAATAACAAAATGAATCTAAACCTAAAATTTCATTTGAAAACGTTCAAATTCAAATAGCAAATCCCATAGCTACGACTAGCAACTCGAAGCAACCACGACGGTTATATATACCATAATTTAGCTCCTACATCTGTTAGTTTTTAAGAGAGATGACGATAAGAATCCAAATATAAAAATTTGTTTGAAAAGATTAAAATTAAAATTCACTCAAATTTGATTTGACAGAAAAAGTTGAATCAGAATTCAAGAAAACTCAAACTCAAAATAATCAGAGTTTGAAATGATACAAACTTAAGTACGATGCAATCATAAACCTATAATAACACAAATTTGAAACTAAAAATTAGAATAATCGAATTGTAATTAAATAATTTTTTATAAAATAAAACTTTAGTCATTAATTTTATTCAATATCTTTTTATTAAAATTTAATACGTTTATAAAATAAATATTGTATATAAAAAATAGAATATGAAATTTTTTTAAATTAATGAAAACAGATACGATTTTTTTCATAAAATTTTTAAATTGTCATTTTAAATTAGTTTTTATTTATTATAATTTCAAATTTTAAAAGTAAAATTAATTTTATGGATAGGAACTTTTTTATCGACCCAACCAAACAAAAACCTTAATTCCCTTAATTATTTCCCTTGGTTTAGGTAAAGGTATTATTGTGTCCTCAAAAGAATAGGACATTTAAATATTCAAACTCGTCACTAGTGAGGATAGGTTGTTTTATGTTATTATTCAACAAACTGAATTCACATTCTTTTAATTTCAAATAAAAATAAAATATTTATATTTAATTAAAAAAAAAACTTTCGCTGCATTTACAATTGAAAAATGAACTTGAATTTGAAAGTCCGTATAAAAAACCTAAATTCACCCAATTTTATTTGACCAAAAAGTAAAAATCTCAACTTGAGAAAATCTGAATCCAAATTGGCCCTAGCCAAAAAGATCTTAAGCTAAAACCAATCGAACTCCAGATGAACTTGAATCTGAGATTAACTTGATCATAAACACAAATTTAATATTAAAAATAAAAGTAATCGAATTATAGTTAAATTATTTTTAAAATACGAAACTTTAATTATCAATTGTATTATAATATCTTTTTATTAATTATTTTAAAATTTTAAAATTAATATAATTAAAATAATAATTTTATTAAAATATTGTATTTTCTACTTGTAATTATAACCTCCCATGACTTGGTGGATCTACCATCTAATTGAATATGTCTATTGTCTAATTGTCAATAATATTAATTTAAAAGACAAATTAATTTAATTATATGTAGATAATTAAGTTGTAGATAAAAGATTCTTGTTTGTTCTTAAAATTGTAAAAAATAAATGGTGATTCCTTTTGAAAAATCATCTATAGGAGTTTTTTAACATAAAGTTGGAAGTATATAAAATGATGATTAATTTCTTATATATTTCATTATTCTTAAGTTTTAACTTAAAGTTTTATTTATTTGTTTATTACTATATATTTGCATAATTTATACCTAAAAATGTTTAAAATAATATATTAAAAGTTGTACCATTTACTTACGATGTGCAAACCTACAAACGATCATAAAACTAATACCGATTTATAGAGGGTAATGAAATAAATAAAAAATTAAGAAATTAAACACTCAATTAATATGAGATCCGAATCATTAATGTGTTATATAATTGTACTGTATATACAGTTATCATGTCTACAAATAATAATATCTTCTTATCATCATTGGTCATCACTCATTACTATTTAATATTTGCTATTGAAACCGTAAATTATTAAAATATTAAAATATATAATATATATCAAGTAATTTTTAATTATGATTTCTTAAAAATTAGTTTTCAATTGGATCATTAAGGCAAATAATTAAGCAATAATTAATAATAATATTTTTTGCATTGTCATACTAGCTTTTAAACTTAGTATTATTTCTTCTTCAAATATAATCATTTTCCCATCTTAATTTAATTATTATTGTGTACAATTATATTTATATTTATGAATGATATAAATCATAATGTATGTTGAATATTCCAATTCATCGAATCAATTATTTTATATATCAATATGATAACATGTTTTCTATAATTAATTATGTAGCAAATTGATTCTATATAACAAATTAATTTTATACCCTTTTAGTTTTAACAAATATTGATATAATATATAAATATAATTTAAAATATCGTATATAAAAAATTTACTTAAAAAATAATAATACTTTATTTTGAGATTTAAATATTTAAATTATACAATAATTAATAATCTAACATAAAAGAAAAATGATTTAAAAACCTGAAAAGATTCAAACTTAAAAAAGATTCAAAGCTAAAAAATCGAAACCAATTCAAATCGAACCCAAAATAACCTTGCTCAAACCCATTCAATTGTCACATCTAACTACATCTTACTATTTGGATAATTGAAAATGAGGAAAAAGAAAAAACCAAACAAACAACTAGGCAACAAACGGAATTATCCATCATGCCAAATGGCACCAACAAAGTCCTGCGTAAAAGCGTTTCCTTCTTTGACAAAGCCTCCATGACCCGCATGCATTAGAATAATAATAATAACATAACAAAAATTCAGATTGTCAAATGATCTTAATTTCGTCACATTTGATCTAATAAATTAATTATCAATTTGCATGTAAAAACCAAATTAGACGTTTCGGAAGCTACCTATGGAAGTCGATAGTTCCCTAATTATATAAGTTTAATCATTCGAAGTCTTCATTTCTTTCTTTTGTATGATTGTTATTACAATTTTGATTTCTGAAATCTGGCATTTTATGAAAGGAAAACGAAGTTGGCAAGGAGATAAGCATGAAATTTCTTGAAAATTTCTTGGTTCTTCGTTTCTTTTTTCACCCTTCAGAATCATTTTCCTTATCTCTCAGCTTAATTGTTCAGAGCAAGCCATAGTTATAAATTGCGGACGCTGATTTAAGTAATTTCAAGCATAATTAGAGTGTCATGAATCAATGTGGGTGTGGCAAATGTTACGTAACATATCACGAGTATCGTAAACATGAATTTTTTTAAAAAATTACATATTTGGTTGTGAAATAATTTATTCATGAATCTCAACACCAAATTATCATATATTAACATTTATATTGAAATTATTGGATTTAAACAAACTCATATTTAATCAAAATTGGCGAAAAAAAAATCAAAATTGGTTTTTATAACTCATGATTTAACTAACAAAAAATTTTAGAGAGAGATAGCAAAAGCCAACACCAAAATTGGATCCAAATAATGTTAGGTCATACCCATGGAACAGAGCAACTTATTAGTCACAGTTTCAACTTTCATCTTCAACTTCTATGATGCTAATACACTCATTGCTTTCAAAAGGCTTTAAAAAATTAATAACAAAACCTTATAGTAGTTAGTTTTATAATTATTCTAACTTTAAAACTGAAATTTCCCATGAAAAAAAAAATTAATATTTCAAGGATTTGTTTTGCTAGTTATAGAACTAATACTTGAATAATTAGTGTTAAACGTTTTTTGTCCCTTTTGCAGCGAATAGCATTTTGGACTTATTCTCTCGTTAACTTCAAATTGTATCTTTTATGAGAGATTTGGTCAAACAATTTTGTAAAGAAGCAACGATGCAACAGTGTTGTAACACTATTTTGTACACCAGACGGTTTCAAACCTTGGTTTACGCATTGTCTAACTTAGGTTGAACCTACTGAGCAATCAAAGACGATCATTTATCACAACTGGCAGGTACAAGTAACAAGAACAAATGATAGTATACTGTTTAACATTTACAAGAATAGGTAAAATTCATGTCATATGCCAAGGCAGATTATTCAAAGAAATAAATTATAAAAAATCTAAACAAACACAAAAAAGTTATAGAAATCAAATGCTCCTTATATATTCGTGTTGTTCCAACTTCCAACTTCCAACATTTAAAATTTGGTTTTGAATTATATCAAAATGATTTTTCATTTGCTGTCAGCTACCTGCCCTAAAAAGACCGTGAAAATAAATAAATAAATAAACAATAAAGTGGTAAAGGACACTTAATCAATTCCATTTCTACAAACATATAAATCAAAACATTTTCCCCGCAGCTTCCTTTTGATGTTGCCCCTACTTAACCCGTATTATTAATTACTCAATGTGCATGATATACAAAACTTAATTCCCAGTTTTGATGTCTAATTACAAATCCAGTTTCTCATCTTCTGGTTTTTTTCGCCGATAAAACGTCCTGGCTTCTTTCCATAGTCTATCTATCCATCTTTCTCTCTCTTTTATCATGAAGATGAAGAAAACTAGCAATAACAGTTTTAGTTTGCAAAGCCTTTTACTTGTCCAACTTCTAAATCTCCTTTTCTTGATTGCAGGGAAGGAACTGCCTCCTTATATCCCCATTGAAAACATCACAATTAACTGTGGCTCCTTCTCTGACTCCTTAGCTTCAGATGGCCGCCCTTGGAGTGGAGAAAACAATTCTAAATTCCCTGTCATACGTTCACAAAACAAACAATCTGTGTTTTTAAGTGCCTCTAGTACTAGCCATGAACCCTACATCACAAGCCGCCTTTCTTACTCTGAATTCACCTACATGATTCCCCTTACTGCTGGGCCAAAGTTCATTCGCTTGCACTTTTATCCACGATCATATCCGGGTTTTGATCTGTCTAGGGCTTTCTTCCCCGTTAAAGCCGGTTCATTTACACTTCTTAGAAACTTTAGTGCTTTTCTTCACGCTCAAGACAGGCAAACTCTGGTCAAAGAATTCTGTACTAACGTCGAAGATGGTCAGGGCTTAAATATAACATTCACTCCAAGTTCTGCTATCTCAAATGCATATGCTTTTATAAACGGGATTGAAATTGTGTCTATGCCCACCAACCTATACTACGGTCCCGCCGATGATGTCAGCTTTCTTGGCCACCCCTACTCGTTCGGCTTGGGAAACAGCACTGCCCTTGAGATGATGCATCGGATCAGTGTTGGTGGAAAGCAAATCCCACCCGCAGACGACACTGGCATGTATCGAGCCTGGTCAATGGACAAAGACTTCTTGACAGTTGCAAAACCAAGTGCTATTCCAGTTGACGACGATATTAACCTCACCTTCAGCGATAAGCCATCATTCTCTGCTCCTGGTCCCATCTATAAAACTGCTAGATCAATGGGGACGAACAGGACTATGAATGAGAACTACAATCTGACTTGGGAGTTTCCTGTTGATTCTGGCTTTAATTACTTTGTGAGATTGCATTTTTGTGAGTTCCAAAGAGAGATAACAAAGCAAGGTGACAGAGTCTTTGAGATCTTCATAGCCAATGAAACAGCAGAAAGTCAAGCAGACGTAATAGTATGGAGTGGTGCAAATGGGGTTCCAACATATAGAGACTACGCGGTGGCGATGAAGAATAAAGGAAATCAAAAGAAACGAAACCTTTCAATTCAGCTGCATCCTAGCCCAGCATGGAGGACTCTCTATTCAGATGCAATCCTGAATGGAGTAGAAATTTTCAAATTGAGCAGGAGTGGTGATCTCAGCGGACCTAACCCGGATCCAATACTCAATTTTCTCGAACCTATGAAGCCTCCGATTGTGCAATCAAGAAAGAAGAGGACAATAGTTGTTGCCATTCTTGGTCCGATTTCTAGCTTTGTTGCAGTATCTCTTTTATTTTTCTTGATTTTCTGGATACGCTCCAACAAATTTGCCAACAACAGCAGTTCTGCTCTATCTTCTGAGAATATTTGTTGCCACTTCTCACTGAGGGATATCAAAACAGCTACCAACAACTTCGATAAGAATTTCATCATCGGAAGAGGAGGATTTGGCGACGTGTACAAAGGATTCATTACTGCTGGCCCCACCCCTGTTGCAATCAAACGCTTGAATCCAGGTTCACAACAAGGGGTGCTTGAGTTTAGGACCGAAATTGAGATGCTTTCCAAACTTAGGCACCGAAATTTAGTTTCTCTAATCGGCTACTGCGAAGACAATAAGGAAATGATCCTTGTCTATGACTACATGGTTCATGGGACCTTGAGAGATCACCTCTACAACACGAATAATCATCCATTACAATGGGAGCAGAGACTCAAGATATGTATTGGTGCTGCAAATGGGCTGCATTATCTGCACAGGGGTCCCAATCAAACCATCATTCATCGAGATGTAAAGACTACAAATATTTTGTTAAGTTGGAAATGGGTGGCCAAAGTATCTGATTTTGGATTGTCTAAAATGATTGACTTATCCAACACGCATATCAGTACTGCTGTCAAGGGCAGCTTTGGGTACTTGGATCCTGAATACTACCGTCTTCAGAAACTAACTGAGAAATCCGATGTCTACTCTTTTGGTGTGGTGTTGTGTGAAGTATTATGTGCTAGAGCACCAATATGCCGAACTGCAGAGGATCATATGCAAATAAGTTTAGCAGAGTGGGCACAACATTGCTACAATAATGGAACCCTTGATCAGATAATTGACCCTTATTTACAGGGGAAGATCAGCCTTCCAAGTCTGTTAAAATTTGGTGAAGTAGCTATAAGTTGTTTGGCTTCCGAGGGGATCAAGAGGCCGGCAATGAGTGAAGTGGTGTATGGACTCGAGGTTGCACTTAAGCTGCAAGGAAGTGAAATGAATGGAAACGATGAGAATCATGTAAATGATTCGGCCTCCGTTGATTATCATGTGTTGTATACTAGCGGCAGTGGATCAATGAATGTTGGTCGCTAGAGTCAATGCTTTAATTATTTGCCACTGTAATCTTTCCAGCACTTTTCTGAAAAAGAAATTGTTTCATAACCTTATATTTCTCTACCAATTAGTTACTTATTTTTCCTTGCAGCAATACTTATATGAAATTCAGGTGAATTTAAATGAAATATTCCTAAAACTTTTGATTAAATACAATTATGTAACGACAGAATTGCTGATAAAGTTTAATATAACTTATATATCATCGTAAGAGTCCTTATTTATTTTTGGCAACTATCTTGATTTGCTAGACTTTAGATTATATATGTAATCCTCCCATATTCCCCATATCTCATACTGTAGAAAAACAGAAATTATAGAGAAGAAACATTAAAAAAAAAAATCAAGACAAAATTTACATGTGTGGTTCGATAAATTATATATAGGTCTATCGAGCTGCAAAAATTTTATTATTTTTTGGAAGAATCACTTGTATGCAACAACTATTACAGGACTTTCAACCAAATGTACGAAACCCTTGTCTTGCAAAATTAAGTAATAAATTTTCACAAGACGATATAATTATCCTACAAAAAAAATTAGTTTTGCTTTTCGGTTGTTTTGATTGGTAGTTAACAAAAAAATTTAGTTGTTTTTCCTAGAATATCAGCTAAAGACTTTTCTAAGTCCTCCTAGTCTCCATGGTCGACGTCCGTGTCTTTCATGGTCGACGTCCATGAACGAGTCTTATGTAGAAAATTCCCTAATGGACCCCATGGTTTGAAAATTGTGCTTCGGGGCGTGGGATCACCACTGGAGTTGTATGATCTATCTCCCAACTAAAAGCCAATTAGTTTTTAATATTAATTGCTAAATAATTTTGATAATTTTAAAAAGGATAAATAAATCTTTACCTCATATATTTTAACTCAATTTTTGATATAATATTTAAATAAAAAATATCAATTTAATATTGATCAAATGATAAAGTCACCCTCACCGGCCGAGTTTGATACCTAAACGTGAAAACATATACATATATATATATATAGTTGACAAGGTCAACTACCTCCTCAGTAATTAATGCCAGAATAGTCCTGATTTTCAACTCCATGTCCAACCTGGTCGCCACCTTAGTGTACTCGTTTGTTTGTTATTTTGCTTTTAATTTTATCCTACTACATATATGGTTTCCTTGGAGCCTTTTACTTGTTCTAAATATATAATGATCCATGTCTCTACATATAATTCTACCAATATATCATATTTCAGCCCCCTCCACTTATTTATGGTAAAATCGTATTATTTCTTTATTGGTGTTGGAGGCCAACAAGATTTAAACCAGATCTTCGGATTTAAGATATCTCAGAATTACCGACAAACGATACGGCTGTTGGTAGAAAAGTATACGTTGTATACTTGTCTTGCCATATATTCTATAGAATTGAGGCAAGGGGCTACCAAGTTTTGGAAATACCTTAACTAGTATTTTTAAAATTGAACCAAATTCGGTATAAACGCACTACAAAAAACTCTTTTTTATTGGCATTATGAGTGTCGATAAAAGTCTAAAAAACTGCCGTTATTGATATTGTTGGCAGTTTGTTGACCGCCAATTGACCACCCACTACGTGAGTGCTGGTGAAGAGTTTCCGGCAAGTGTGACCACCAATGCTTGGAATACATTTGTATTTGTCTGTATGAGTTTTACTGACGCTTTAAAATGACGTTTATGTGAAAAGCTTTTCCTACCATTTTAAAGTGCCAGTAATATTCATATTTACTTGAATTTATATTAATTAAAATATTTGTTGAATAAGCTATATTGAAATTTAAAACTATCCTTACAAATTAATAATCTTTAAAAGCAATTTAAATTATTGTTAAAAATAATTATTTACATAAAATATTCTAAAATTATTATAGAAAGCTATTTTTGTCATTTTAAATCACATAAAAGTATTATGTCTTCTTTTCTTATTTTTTGGAGTCAATCAAGTATTTAAAAAGATGAAATATACAGTTGCATTTCATAGATGAAATTTAATAATCATTAATTACATATGTCAGAAAAATTGAGTCATTGATTAAATTACTGTTAAATTTTGGATAAATTATCAAAATATTATAAATTTGAAATAATTTAATAAAATATTATTTTTTTTATTCAAATCGAACTTAAACTCGCTAATTTAATTAACGGTTAAAGGGATGAATCGCTAGTCACTATAGGGAATTCAACACGAACTAGCTAAAAACGATGGCAAGTCCATGTTGGATGCGCTATAGTGACCAGTGCATCTAAGCTGTATTCGTTACCCACTTTAGTGAGTCCACGTGAAATGCCATATGATACAATTTTGAAAAAAGGTCAACAGTCGTTAGTCAGACGTGGCATATAATTTGGACTCTCTAAATCATGTAGCTACTCCACCGTGGATATAGTAAAGCTCTTAGCGTGTCTAACGTGGATGCACTAAGCGCTTTAGCACATCCACTTGTATATAAATATCTTCCACCCACAGTTCGGCCACTTTCCCTCATTTTCTTGATTTTCACAAGTCATTGACCAAAATATTGTTAAATTTTAAATAAATTATCAAAATACTGTTGTTTTTGTTGTAGAAATCGTACCTGAACTCGCTAATTTGATTAGCAATCAAAAAGATGAGTCGCTAGTCACTCTAGCGATTGCAAACTAAATTACAAGTTTAATTTAAACAATTTAAATATTTTACACTGAAAATATGATTATAATTTAAGTAAAAATTTTATTAATATTAATCGTAAATAAAATAATTTTTTTAATAATTAAATTTATTATTATATCTATAACTATCTAATATTTTGTTAATAATCAAGTCTTTTATTAATTAAAAAATTATAAAAATACATAATAATAAATTAAAAATAATAATCAGTTTAACAGTATAAATAAAAATACCAATAGTAATATAATAATAATAATACAAATAATAAATATTAACATTATAATAATTTAAAATTAAGAATATAAATAAAAAATTAATAATAATATCATAACTTTAATAAAATAAATATAACAATATTAAAAAAAAAAAACCACATCCGCACAACAGAGTGTGACGTGGAAAGCGCTAAAAGTCTAGCAAGACGACTGTTGATTTGCCAAACTTTATGGATTCGCCACATTCTTCAACAAATCTAGAATGGATTCACTTTTCACGTTAGCGAATCTAGGTTGGATTCATTAAATGTATTAGTAAATTTATATTAATTTATATATATATATATATGACAAAATAATAATATTTTAATAAATTATTTTAAATTTATAATATTTTAATAATTTATTTAAAATGTAGAGATAATTTGATCAACGATCCTAGAAAAATCAGCAATTAAGTTATTCTCAAATATAATGGGAACTACGGTGCAATCTTCGAAGCAATTCTGAAAATATACCTGCCATAGCTCTTAGCAGAACATTCTTCTTCATCTTCTTCCCGACTCTCTTGACTATTAATCTTCTTCTTCTTAGACACTTTCTCAACCTTTACAACCAACAACTTCTCTTCAACCCAAACCTTCACATCATCTTTGGTCATCCTAGGCATATTAAACCTCATCTTATACTCCCCTTCTCATTCTTTAATCTGCTATGCCGTGCCTCTACTGTAACCTCGCTCTTAGTCGGCAAAGGGGACGATGGCCAGGTGGTTGAGTATGAAAAAGGGTCTTTCATCATCCTCTCCATTGTTTCTATCATCTACTGCACCATTTTTGCTGTTGGGAACCTATCCAGTAACCCTGCTTATATAACAAGGTCAAGATCCGATCAGCATCCAAAAAAGGTTAAATTTAGCCTTTGTAAAACAAAAAAATTGGCCATATTACGTACCTATTGGTGCAACCAGGCCAACCCTTTTCAAGTTGGATTGGGAATTTTGGTGTTTGGTAGCTCATTGCAGGTGCTCAAGGTTGTACCTGACGCTCTCTCCTGCCATGGCTCTGATGCTGTTCTTCTTACAGCAGCAGCCTTTGTTCTTTATCAATTTCTGGGGGAGTTTTGAGAGGGTAGTTGACAAAAATTGCTGGCTTTATTTGAAGAATATAAAGGGAAAGAGATGCTCAATTTGAAAGCCCTTCTATACAGGGCTTTCACGTTTGAGCTGTCTAATTCCAAAACCTATTGTGCATAACATGCAACGGTTGACATTACAACAAGATCTGGATAAATATTATGATTGCAATAGTTATCAAAACCACTTTTAGTAAATGCACAAATACGTATCTTACAGATACACGATAAAGAATCAAATCATACGAGCCACACTGATCCACTAACCTTGATAAATGATCCCAACTAAATTTTATATCATTGAAATAGAGTCTGAGAGTAGTAGGAGGAAGGGAGGCTCATGTTACCTTCATCTATCTAGAACTCAAACAACTATTCTCCTTCATCTTGATCCTTCTTCAAGGAGATGGTACCATCTTTTATTTTTCCAATCAATCTTATTACCAAAAAGTTTATAAAAATATAAATTAAATAACAAGTTTCTAGTATGTTGCATTCGAGAAAACTGAAATTTCCTTCTTATAATATAAGTATCCTCTTGATGACAAGATCACAAGGAGCATTAGCTTTTCATATTAAAATTGCCTAACGGGAGTAGTTGCTATCTAACTTTTAACAAGGACAAGTTATTTATGCCACTTTTGAATTAAGCGTAGCCATCTAACAAAAATCAGAAAACTGCTACATCAGCTATGGAGATCAAACCGTACAAGAGAAAATGTTGTTGACACGAGCAAGCCTTGAAATAACATGAGTGAGGAGCGCGGTGCGTTGCTAGCAGAAGATTCTACTATTTTGACAAGTGTCAGCAGAAACAAGATGGAATCACTAAAACAATAAATGAATAACAATTGCACAACTGCTATTTTAAGTTACATACTTTGCCATCCGTCTTTTATGTTTACAATAGAGAGATAAATAAATTTTTAATCAAGCAGTGATTGATTTCAATAATCTTCATCTCCTGGTTTTAAAATCATTCAGTTTAAGTTTAAAGAGGTTGAAAATTAAAGTGGAACAAAAACTCTACAGTACAATGCTGCCAACGCTGGTACCTGGAATAAAAGGTCAAATAGGATTATCCAAACTCAATAGTGGAAGAATCAAATAATTACTTACGAGATCAGTCACAAACAAAGTTGCAATTCCAGTCATCCATTAATGCTATATCTTTTATTCTTGTAAATTAAGAAAACAAAGCAAACGAAGGCATCTAGTGCTATATTGAACTCCTTTTACTAGTGAATTTAATTACAGGGAAACATGGCATGGGATACAGATATGTCACCACAAATCCTTCCATTGAAAATCTGTATATGGACGTTACATAAAAAAATATATATTATAATCGGAGTCAGTTGACATGAAAGACCAAACTTTGGTGAACATCTCTCCTAACAAAAACTCAACCCTTTTAGACCACCTCCTATAGCAAGACAATATCTAGAAATAAAATCCACCGATTTATTAAATTTGTTTTCACAACACTATTGTCAATAACCTAGCAATCCTCTCTAAAATTTAATTAAATTCAACAACCAAAACTTTCAACTGTTAAGCGCTCGCTATTATATCAGTACATTGTCTAACTCATAAGAATAGCATAAAATTTTAAATAATTAAGCCAATTTTAAGAAAAACATCCAATAAAAACCATAAATTTAGTACTCTGGATTAACCTTCAATTCAAGCTAAAAGTGTTCCATTTCATTCTCCAAAAAACCCCCTAAATTGAAAATTCCCACTAAAAGAAAATAGTATCTATTTAAGAGATCAATAGTGGAGTAAGTATCGAAAGATCAATTTAAGAGATGAGAGTGTCATAGCATGCCAAATGCAAATTCGACCCCTAAATGCGAAAGGTTGGAGTCGCCGCTAATATTTTTGAAGGTGTGATTAGGTTATTTATACGAATTTATTCTATTTTTTTTAAGACCATCTTAAACTTGATTAAAGTACCCTAAAAAAAATAGGTTTCAGTATATATTCAAAACTAGATTAAGGAGGTTAGTTACGTGTGGGGAAAGATCGACAACCCCACACTACCTATTGCAAAGACAATACTTAGTTAACATAATATTGTATTAAACATCCTATGATTTAAGAAGTCTTAATTTTTAATCTAGTATTTAAATATTATAAATATTTTTTAAAGAATTCTCAATTATGCTGGTAGAATTCAAAAAAAAAAATTCCTTACCTAAAGAGTATTACAGAAATCTGTTTGCTTCCTTAAATTAACTCCATCGTCAGATCCATTTTGATATTTTATGCAAAAAGTAAAAAAATTTAAATTTTATCTTAAACTTCTAGTGTATTCATTTATTTTTTAATCAAAATTTAAATATTAAAAATATTTTTGATGGATTTCTCCGTCATGCTGATAGAATTTTGAGAAATATTTTCTCACCTCAAGAGTATTCAAACAACTCTATTTGCTTTCTTGAAGAAGCTTCCTCATTAGATTTATTTTAGTATTTTTTTATGTAAAAAAGTACAAAGTTTAAAAGTTTCTTCCCATTTAATTAGTCTTTTATTATTGAGTTATTAAAAATTAACCAAGACTTTTAATATTGAAAATTATCAACTAAGTTCTCCATCTTGCCATGGAATTAGGCGAAATTTCTTCCTCTAGAAAATTCTTAGAAGCCAATTATTTGTGACTTCTTTGAGTTCCATAGTCGGAAAGACCTCCATTAATTTTTATTAAAAGAATTATTTTTAAAGTACAAACAAATTATTATACGAATTTTTTATTATTAATGATATATATCTAAATTTAATTCTACCAAATTAAATGAAATAATTAACTGAAAAAGAAAATAAACAATTAACATAAATTAATATTACACTTCATAAAAATGAAATAATAAAGATAAATTAGTAAATATACATAATAGAAAAAGTAAATGAATAAAAAAAAAAGGTCTTGGACCAAATTTGGGTACTTCAATTCAAACTTTTGCTAAAACTTGACAATGAAAAAAAAATTTAAAAAAAAAAAAAAAAAACTTAGAAACCTTTTTAACTTAGAGCAATTTTTTTTTTTTTGAACTTTTGATTTGATGAATTGCTTTTGTCTTGTAGCAAAATCACACTTGACGGTCGATAATCTTAACCGACCGTTGAAGGTTTTTAGTTTTTGATGGTTAAGAAAAAAAAAATTCTATTTGCAATATATAAAATTGTAGAAAAAATATGCCTCAGAAATGTGACCCCTTTCCTCGTTCAAGACTTTACCGTATACCACTATGACCTTCAAGATTTTTTAGAAATTTCTTAATAATTTTTTTCTTTTTTTTTTTTTGCTATTGTATGTTTTTCTGTGTTGATCAAAATTCTGGGTCCTATTTATACGGAAGACTAATGGACCAAGCATTAAAACTAAGATCAATTATTAATTTTTTTTAATTTATAGCAATAATAAAATAAAATTTCAAAATTTTAGTCTCTAATTGACTCAGATTTTTCAATTTTAATCATTTTTTATTTTAAATTTTAATTAAATCTCTAAAAATCAACTTTGAATCTTTGATTTCAAATCCGATATTTTTTCCAACTTAACGTTTCGGCTCTTTTTTTTCCAAATTTAAAAATTAAATTAAAAAACAAAATTTGGTTTCTTATAACATAACACACAACAAAGTTTAATAAACGGTCCAAAAGATCAACTTACTAGTTCAAACTACTTGAGCTCAAAATCAGGTATCTATAATTGCCTCTCTTTGTACACTTGTTGTAGAATAGGAAGTGTGCAAAAATGTAGACACCCACATCTTGGACATTATTTTAGTCATTAATCTTTTGGGAAATGCACCTTCAACTAGGCATAAACTTTCAAAATTTTCAATTGAGAAATTCCTTCACCAAGGCTTCAACATTAAAAAATTAAAAAAATTATTTGTCGAGGCTTCAACTTGTAAAATTTGAAATAGCTCTTACATCGAGGTCTTAACTTTCAAATTTTCCAAATGAGAAAACTCCTCCACCAAGGTATCAACTTTAAGATTTGTAAAAACTCTTCTATTAAGGCTTCAACTTTAAGATTTGTAAAAGCTCCTTTAACTAGGCATCAACTTTAAAATTTTAAATAACTCCTCCACCGAGGCCTCAACTTTAAAATTATTCATATGAGAAAACTTCTCTACCGAGGCATCAACTTTAAAATTTGTAAAACTTTTTCATTGAGGCTTCAACTTTAAATATTTTTCAAACAACAAAACTTTTTTACTGAAGCATCAACTTTAAAATTTAAAATAACTCTTCTACCAAGGTTTCAACTTTAAAATTTGTAAAAACTCCTCCACTAAGGCTTCAACTTTAAATATTTTCTAAATGAAAAAACTCCTCTACCAAGGCATTAACTTCAAAATTTGAAATAACTCCTCCACCGAGACTTCAACTTTAAAATTTTTCAAATGAGAAAACTTCTTTATCAAGGCATCAACTTTAAAGTTTATAAAAACTCATTCACCGAGGCTTCAACTTTAAAATTTCCAAACAAAGTAAAATGCTCCTCAAACAAGGTGTAAACTTAAAAACTTAACTAAGTGAATCTTACTGTTTAATACCTAAAATCCAATAGTAATGAAAAGTCACTCTTAAAAATCAAAGCTTTGCTTAAGATGTCAGGAATGCTATGAATGGAATCAGTGCATCTATATTGAATGTCACAATCATGAATCCAAACACCACAAAATCATTAGAACAATAAGATTCCCAAGCACATTACTTTGTCTTTCCAACTGACTTGTTGTGTCATTGATTGAGAAATGTCCTCTTTGTCTTTTGAATTTGCCTCACCAATTCTAGTTTTTTCAAGTTTTCGTTCATCATTGATCAGATTGACGTTAAGTTTCTATCATCTCTATCATGTAATTCTCTATTTCTTTACCAAGGTAATGAAAGAATCTTTCAACAACATTTTCATTAATTTATCTTTTGTAATTTCAGTATCAACCATAAACAAAATGCTTAGTATATTTCTTAAACAAGAATGCAGAAAAAAGGTAAAGAGGAAAGCAAAACAAATTAGGATAAATGATTATCTTTTATTATGACAAGAAGAAAACAAAAGTTCAACTAACAATTTGGTCATTTAAAGAAAATCAAAAAGAAAATCCAGAGAAGGTAATTGTCACCTAAATAATAAACATCCAAATAATTATGATAAGCCCAATCCTTGACTTTTCCTTAAAAACTTGCTCTATCGATGCTTTAACATGTTTCAGAGTAGAATTTGCCCTTACGATATGATTTTTAACCGATGTTGATCCTCTAACAATCACTTTTAGCTTTCTACATAAACACTTCTAGTGGTTTAAACTACTTTTTTATGTTTTTAATTTTGAGAAAATTGCCCCAATTATGAGATCTTCAAGTGACATTGATTTTAACTAAGTTGTCTTTCTAGGTTTTCAACTTAGATCTTGTTGGTAACTTAAATTGCCCTTGCTAGTTTTCAATTTAAATTCTTTTTTTTTCTTTTTTTTTTCCTTTTTTTCTTTATTCTTCAAGCAAAATGTTTCTTTATAGCGTTTCAATTGACCAAGTTTGGCAATTCTTCCTTGTCTATTTCAATCAAGATTAATGCCGTATCTGAAAAACCCTCTTCCACCATATATGAACCCTCTTAGTTTAGTGTCCATTTCCTTCGATGATCATGTTAATAAGGAAAAAATTTCTTTAAGACCAATTTCTCTCATCGAAAGCTTTTAGGATGAACCTTCTTATTGTGTGCTTACATCATTCTCTTCTGATATAATTGGCGATGACAAAGTGTAACAAACCTCTTTTCTTCAATAAGGTTTAGCTGTTCATATCATCCTTGTATCTATTTAGCTTCCTCCAATTCAACCCCCTTCAATACCCTTAGGATGGTATCTCTACCTCAACTGGTAATAAAGCCTTCATCCCATACACTAATGAAAATGGGGTTGCCTCGGTAGATGTGTGCACTGATGTTCTGTAAGCATGCATGGCAAAGGCAACTTTTCCTGCCAATTTTTGTATTTCTCAGTCATTTTTTCCATAATTCTCTTAATATTCTTATTGGTTGCTTCTATCACTCTATTTATCTTTGGGTGATACGATGTAGAATTGTGGTGCTTAATCTTAAACTGTGTGCACATTACTTTTATCATATGTTGTTTAAATTATGAGCATTATCTGAAATAATTCTCTTTGGGAGCCTATATAGATAGATTATCTCTTTTTTATTGAATTTGCACACAACTATTTGTGTCACATTTGCATATCAACCCATTTTGTGAAATAGTCAATGACAACAAATGAACCTATGTCCACTCGACGCTTTTGAAGTGATTGGCCCTTGTGGCAACATGCCTCTCACATGATGTGCTACGACTAAAAAATGAAAAAGATAAGGTAGAAGGGAAAAGGGCTCACCTTTGGGTCAACCCTTAGTCAGGATTTGAATTAGGAGTAAGGGAGTGAAGGTTGAGCGAAAGACCATCAGACAAATCACTCATCGAACTGATCTTACGTGACCGTTATGAAATGGCCAAGACTTGAAGTTGTCACTGATCAATTTGGGCTTGTCATGATCGAGTGGCCACATTAATCAATTTAACAAATTTCTGCGTGTCAAAATAGCAATATTCCAATAATTTGTTTCAAATTAACATTATTTTGATAAGTTGTTTAAAAATCAAAGGCACTTTAGTTAATGTGCCCTTCGATCAGTAGTGAAGGATGGAGCTCAATCTACGAAAGCAATATTGCTGAGTTCATAGCAGAGGAAGTGTTCCTGATGAAGTCTGGAGCTGGAATGAATGCAAGGCTTCTGGGAGCTAATTACTTGTTTTTCAGAAAGGACTAGCAGTTCTAGGAAACAAGTATGCTATAACCCTCAATAAGGACAATCAAGGTTGCTAAATCTATATGAGAGGTGACGCCAAGGTTAAATAAGTTGTGAATGAATCTATGGTTGAAATTGTAAACAAGGTTTTAATTAACTAAAATAACCTTGTTGTTTCAGAACATGAAAGCCTTATAATGTTTCCTATTACTTTTTGTAACATTGTGTGTCGAGTCTATTAAATAATAAATATATATTAAAATTATATTTACTGAATAATAAATAAATTATATTAAAATTTTAATAAAATAAGAATTAAAAAATTGGAGAAGGCAACTGAGGATTCCCTTCTTCACTAGGGGTTCAATCGCGGACTGGACTGAAGGGGTCGATGGAGATGCGGACTAGTGGGGGGTAAAATCCCGTACTTTTTCCCTTGTATTTCACTGCTTCAATTGGCTTGGCTTAAGAAGTGTTGGCATTTGGGAGAACTGGCTAGGGTGCCTAAGGGATATATGTGGGTAGCGAGGCAATGGGTGGCATATGGGAGTAGAGCAAGTTTTTGGTAGGTTATAATGTAGGCGGTGGGAGTTGCTGCCAGGACAGGCGTGACTGTGAAGGGATACGACACTACTAAGCCTGAGGGCATGGCAGTTGGCAAAGGAACCTTCCTAGGTGGTGGCCTGCTCCGGCAAACGTAAGCATTGGGTTACCTTTTTAGGCCTTAAAGCCTAAAGTCTTTCGTCCAAAAATGACTACAACGATAAAAACAAAATAACAAGGATAGAAGTAGGAATAAACATTATAAATGGAGGAAAAAGGCAGGGCTATAACTCTCGACCCATGATAGCACGGTTCTCTTGAGTTGAAGGTTTTTCCGCCAGATTAAAGCCAAATTCCATTATTATTTTGTTGATTTCATTCTTCGACCTTCATTTCATCATTTGTTGACCTTTTTGCTGATTCATTAGCTGGTTTCTGATCCTAATTTCGTGAATCTTGAATTTCCCCTTATTCTTGATTCTTGAATGGATTATCAATGAGCTTTTTTAAAGCTTTACTTGGATTGTGATAAATCTACCTTTAATGATTCAGAACTCAAGAGGAAAACCTTCAAAGAAGATATCAATGGAATATTCTCTATTACCTTTGGATCAGAATCTGGGAAACCAATTGTTGCAGATGAAGATGATAGGGGAACTAAAGGTAAAGCAGAATTAGTTATAAATAACTCTAGTGATGTGTCAACTGTTCATTGGAGGAAGCATTTTGCTACATCAGAGACCCAAACAATGTAGTTTTTTCCTCCTAAGAATCTTGATGGGAAGACCACAGTGAGACCTCGTGATGAGGTTTTTGAAGAAGGTATTCTTCAATGATAGAATTTACTGGTAGCATAATTTATTGGAAGGCCACCGAATTTTAGCTTACTCCAATAAATGATTAACTTGCTATAGGGGAAAGAGAGTGTTGTTGATGTCAAGCCAACGAGAAAATACCCCTATGTTTTCAAATTCTCTAATATAGAGACTAGAGATTTGATAATTGAGCATGGGCCTTAGCATATTCATAACATCCCCATCATTCTTAGGAAGTGGGAACTTGGTATGTAGACATTGGAGTTCAATAAGTGTAAGCTACCTATATAGGTTCATTTGGGGAATGTTTCGTTAGAGCTTTACAACATGAAAGGCTTAAGTGCCTTGGGAAACCCCTTTTATAAGGACAAAATAACTGCCAGTCGACAAAGGCTTGCATATGCGAAAATATGTCTTGAAATTGTAGCAACAATAGAATTACCTTCGACCATAGAATTTGAGTTGCGTGATGGCACCTTGGTTTCTATTACAATAAAAGCTCCTTGGATTCCTAAAAAATACAGCACATGTAATATTTTGCCCATTTTGAAAAAAAAAAAAAAAAAAAAAATCTTGCAAACCGTTGAAAATTACATCCAAGGTGTAGGTGCCAAAGCAGGATAATGATAAATCCTTAGAGCAAAACCTTGCTAAGAGCTCTATGGAGCCAAATCCTAATAATTCAATTATAGTGGATGCAATAACTATTGTTACCATTGAACACTCAACCTTTGCTAACGGATTTGCCACACTAGAGACTATATAACTGAGAAAGAGGATGAATTGTCTGCCAGTGCTGAACCTAAGATTAACGAACATCTTGGAGTGGTAATCCATAACTCCCCTAAGAAAGCCGAAGGCTGCAGTAACTGGTGTTGCTGATTTGATGAAACATCTAAAGAGCAAAAAAAATGGGCCTATTGACAAGGGAAAGTTTACAAGAAAAGTAGGCCTAACTGCCTTAGGAGGTAAGACTAACTGGACCCACACATTCATGAACATTCTAGCATGGAATATTCGAGGGCTTAACTTTCTTCTTAAGCAAATATAGGTCGTAAATAGAATTAGATACCTAAACATTGATATTGCTTGTATTGTAAAAACTAGAATCAAATATCATAATATTCAGTCTATTATTGATAAATCCTTTAGTGGATGGAAGCTGCAGCATAATTACTCAGAAATATTAAATGGCAGAATCTGGATTTTTTACAGAGACATTTTGAAGGTTGATAAAATGGAGGTGACTAAACAATCTATTGCTTGCCAGTTGACATAAGATTCCAAGACCTTTTATTTAACAGCAGTATATGGATTGAATAATAGTATCAGTAAAAAAAGATTATGGTTTCATTTGAGCTCTCTCAATAGGCTGATAAATGGGAAAGCTTAGACAATTGCAAGTGACTTTAATGTCATTGCTAGCCCTTCTGAAAGCTCGAGCTATAATGGCTTTCAAAGCATTACTCCAGTTGTTAAAGATTTTGAAGAATTTATAGAGCAGACTACTTTAGAGGATCATGTATATTTGGGGCTTCTGTTTACTTGGTCTAATCACCAAACTGACCATCTTGCAAAGAAGCTGGATCAAGTACACATCAATGATCATTGGCTCTTCTTTTTCCCTCACTCTTATGTGGAGTTTATTACACCTGAAGTTTTAGACCATTACTGCAATGATAAAACCCCCCTTGGTCAGCCACTCTCCACCAAAGCCCTTTAAGTTTTTCAATTTCTAAGCTAAAAGCAATGAGTTTCTATAAACAATTGAAAGCTTATGGACTCTACCTATTTCAGGCAACCCTATATCCATATGGCATCTAAAATTGAAAAGGTTAAAAAAAAGTGATCAAGCAATTCAATTTGTCCAAGTTTGGCACCACTTCTGAAAGAACCAAAGCAAAATAGTAGGAGTTAAAAGTTGTAAAACTTTCCCTTCTAAAAAACCCTCATGATGAGAGCTTGCTAGAATCCTAAGCTTCACTTGCTCAAGAACACAATGAAATGATGAAAGCAGGGGAGAGCTTTTTTAAGCAAAAATTGAGGGCCAAATGGCTTAAAAAAGGTGATCAAAATATGAGGTTTTTTTCGCAGGATGTTAAAGGCAAGGCAAAGCAGAAACACCATTAAGGTGCTATATGATTTAGCTGGGAATAATTTAGAATCATTTTTTCAAATCACAGTAGAAGTTATTTCCTTCTATCAAAGGTTAATAGGTACGCCTGACCCCAACCTATCACCTTAGCATCAAAAGCTACTCATTGATTTATTCCAGACAATTGTTTCCGAGGAAATGCAAATGGATCTAATTAGGCCCATAACAGAAGAAGAGATACGGAATGCAATGTTTAGCCTTAACAGTGACAAAGCCCCTTGTCTCGATGGATACACAGCTTATTTCTTCAAAACCACTTGGGCCATAGTAGGTAAGGATGTCATAGAAGCAGCACAACATTTTTTCATGATAGGATACATGCATCCGACCTTTGACTCCACTAGCGTTGCCCTTGTTCCTAAATACCAAATGCATCTGCACTCAAAGATTTCAGGTCCATATCCTGCTGCACGATCTTATACAAATGCATCATTATGATTATTGCTAACTGACTCATGTCTTGCCTTTCATCTATCATTAGCAATAATAAAGTGCATTCATATCTAGCAGAAGCATTGCGGATAATGTCTTGTTGGCCCAAGAACTGGTTAGGCCTATGGGAGAACATCTATGTTGCCTCATTGTGCTATTAAGATTGACCTACAAAAGGCATTTGATTCTTTGAGTTAGGATTTTATCTTTGCTATACGAGCAGCTTTAGGAATCCTTAACCTTTTTATCACCTGGGTTAAAGGCTGTCTTACCACCCCTATGCACTCAATCTCTATCAATGGTGGCTTGATGGGTTTTTAAAATGTGCCAAGGGAGTGTGACAAGGCAACCCTCTTTCTCCATATCTTTTTGTGCTCACAATGGATGTTCTTTCAAAGCTTTTAGATAACGTTGTAAAGTTTAGAGTGTTCAAGCACTCTCTGAAGTGCAAAAAGCACAATTTAACTCATTTAAGCTTTGTTGATGATTTGTTAATCTTTGCCAAGGGTAGCTTGGACTCAATTGAAGGCATACAATTTGCTTTGAACCAATTTCATCTATTTCTAGATTGCAACTTAACAATGCTAAGAGTGAACTCTTCTCCACTGGTATAGGCAATGAAGACTTCAAGCCATCTAGGAGACCATTGGGTTCAAGATTAGAGCTTTGCCAGTAAGGTGTTTGGGTGTGCCTTTTGTTACTAGAAGGCTAACTGAGAAAGATTACAGCCTCTTGTTGAAAAAGCTTGAGCCAGAGTGAATGGATAGACTACAAAACATCTGACGTTTGCTAGCAGCTGATTTAGTCGGTTCTTTTCAATTTACAGAACTACTGGTATCGCCATTTTATTCTTCCTAAGCATTACTTTAAGGGGCTTACTTAAATCTGCTCGACCTTTTTATAAAAGAAGAAGAAGGAATCTGCTAAGGGTGCAAAGGTTAGCTAACATCAAATATGTTAGCCAAAGTCCGAAGGAGGACTGGGGGTTAAAGACATAATCACTTTAAACCAGGCTTGCATTCTTAAGCATCTATGGTCGGTGTTGATAAAAGCGGGCTTGTTTTGGATTGCGTGGATTGAAGCGTATGTGTTGAAGGGTAGGGATTTATGGCAGGACCTTATACCTACTTATTGCTGTTGGAATTGGAGAAAGCTAATGGAACTGAAACCTTTAGCCTCACAGGTTGTAAGGCAATGTGATGGAGGTACCATTTGGCCTTTTACTAGTACCAGTTACTAAGTGGCAGCCATCTGAAGTGAAATATGAACTAACAAGGAGAAGGTGCTTGGCATAGACTGATCTGGTTCAAGTTTCTCATTCCCAAGCAGTCACTCATATCCTGGATGGCAATCCTCAATAAGTTGCCAACCAGGGATAGGCTTGTCTCTTGGGGAATGATAACAAAAGAGGATTGCCTCACAGGAGAAAGAATCAAGTGACCATCTATTCTTCAGTTGCAGATTCACCAAGCAGATATGGCAGCAAGTGTTGAGATTCTACAAAATTAAGAAAATGGTCACTGATTGAGAGAATGGGTTACGATGGGCTTCTTGCCACCTAAAAGGCAAATCCTTAATCACAACCATCATTCAAATCGCCTGGAATACGTTCCTTTATCTGGTCTGGAGAGAAGGAAACAACAGACTGCATGGTCAACATGAGATCACAGAGGAAGGAATTCTCATGTTAATTCGAGACACAGTTAATATGCATTTACATGATTTAAGGAAAGTTAAAAAGGATCCCTTGAATCTTGAGCTATGCAATGCATTGAATTTAAATTCTGCTATTTTTGTTTAGCTATTGTGTGTTGTAGCAATTGTAACAAATAGCAGCTATTAACTTTGTATTTTTGGTAACAACTTCACTGCTTCTTGAATAAATAGAAATTAAAACTACTTATCCTAGAATAAAAAAAGGATAGGCCCAATAAAAAGTGATTTTAATCCAATTCTTTAAACGAAAAATATACACACGTATGATTGAAGTAATTAGTCTACTTATATATAATTATTGAAAATCGATTGCTTAATTGTTTGAGATGGAGCGCATGTATTAAGCTCTACAAAAATATTTGATAAAGAACAAAGAAATTTATATAGGAATAATATTCATAATTTGGTTGTAATGTGTTGGTGGGGCTTCAACTTTTTCTTCAGCCAGCTTTTGCCAGCGCAACTCCTTGTATTTTTTCTCTTCAAATCCTTAATTATTGTACTTTTGACGCTGAATGATATGGCCCTTTGTCCCAAATTTCACAAATCTCGTTTGACAGGATATGGTGGGTATGGCGAAATGTGTCTAGAAATTTTTTTTACTAAAGGTAAATAGAAAATTGAAATATCTGAGAGGAAATGAAACGTTCTATGAACCTAATCATAGTTACTAGAAATACGATACATGGGGAGATGCGGTCTGAATATAGGTTCATAATACGTTATTTCTTTAAACATAAGTATAACGAGAGTAAAATTAATCGATACATTATTTGGAGTTACAATACGTTTCATTTTGGAGTTATAATACGATTCATTCAGTCTCAAGTTATACTTAAACATTGTATTAGATAAATAAATTAAAATTTATGCTTTAAATTGAAATCGGATTAGTTTTTAATATTAAAATAATATATTTATAGTTGTTTACAATTATGAGTAATTTAATGATGGTGTCACTTTTTTTTTTCTTTTTTCAAGGTAATTTTATTTTTCCTAATGTAACTTTGCTTCAAATGTAAATAGCAATGATTCATAAAGTATAAAATGATGCTCCTATATCACACAATACATAATTAAAAAGAGATTCGTCATTTTTTGTGTTAGGAGAAGGATGCAAAAGAATCGTGTTTCGATGCTCATAGATTGAAACGCAATTTGCTAGGGAAGAAAGCGTTTCCGTTAACTATGAACCCGATTTTACATAAATTTGTTCTTAGCTATGAGAAAATTGTTAATATACTCCCAATTCCCTTCTAAGATAAAATTAAAAGCTGTCATTCTCTCTATAAAGGAAAATGGAAGAGCAAATTAGTCCGCACTTCAAGATCTCAGACAGTCAATGAAATGATACCCTTTCATTGCTTATCCTTAGTTTTAGCTTGCAATTTATGCAACAGCGGTAGTACATTGAGTTAATTTGGTTAACTAAAATGAAGTTTAAATATTCAATTATGATTTATTTTAGATACCAAAGTACTAAAAGATATATAGTTCAGTTGTCACTTTACCTACTAACCGATTTAGCTTTTATAGCGAACCCGTCATGACGCTTATTTAGTCCTACTCCGAAATTAGGTTAGAAAAAGAGAGAAATGAAAACAGGGTCGATGAGATTTTTTCCAATGTTCTCATTAGCTTTTTTGCTGTTAATCCTCTTCAGCACAAGTCTGTCCAGGGCAGCCCTTGTGGAAAGCAAAACAAATACGACAACATATGATGAAACAATTGCTGAATACAAAGAAGGTGAAGAAGAAGAAGTGTTTTTCGGGGGGTCCGGCCGAATCAGACAGAGGGTTCTTGCGGGATATCCAAATGGGTATATTTCTTATCGAGGTTTGGAGAAACCACCAATCTGCAATGCAAATATTTATGGAAATTGCATAAAACCTGCTGGTAAGAATTATCGGCCTTGCCCTGTATATACTCGTTGCAAACGGGGGGTCAAATAAATTTTAGAATCAGAAAAAAAAATTGTAAAAGTTTGACGTTTTACATTCCTTTTAATGTTCCTGTTGTAAGAATGAATGTTGTTTGCACTGTTTATTTCAGAGTTTAAGAGAATGTTGGATTATTGTGATTAATAAGAAACATTTATATCAATCTTGTTTGTGATTTCTAGTGCTATGAGTTAAATTTGAAGTTTGGAAGGAAAAAAAAAGAGTAATTATTCTCTTTTCTCCTTCAAAAGTTGAACAAGTTTATATATTACTCCGATTTTTATTTTTGCTTTAAGTATTTTTTCAACACAAAATCAAATACAGACACAAGTGAATATAAAAGTACGATCATCAAAATATATGAATACAGCAAAATGTACTAAAGGCTGCAACATTCTAAGTATGCAAATTGATTAAAGTACGAGAACCACAGATGTTATGTTAAATTTCTTTCTCAATTTGAAGCAGAAAACCTGGATGAAATAAGGACAACAAAACCTAAAATCTCCAAGATAATTGATCATATTTCACAAAAAGTTACACACTGCTCTTAGTCAGATTCAAATTGAAAAGTGAATTTGAGGGAAATAATCATGAAGATTAATCTAATATATGTGAGAAGAAAATTAAAAATGTTAACAGTTTGAATTCTAAATCTTCTTTCTCTAAGGAATTGCTGTTGCATTTCATTTTCAACATTAAACTTTCAAACGTAAAGGCACCGTGTTAACAGTCTGAATTCTAAATCTTCTTCTTTCTCAAAGAAATTGCTATTGCATTTCATTTTCAAGAAATAGTGAAATGTGATTTAAGTAGAGACAACTCGTTCATTGCAAATAATAATAATAATAACAATAATAATAATAATAATTCAATCTATGCTTTTCCATAAAGTTAGCGCATTCCCATGGTTATAGAACGAGTCGTTTGGGTGCTTTTCGAAAGTAGGGGTCCCAGGCAGTTTCTTCTGCTTTCTTGGGGTGGAAGTTTAGACCATTCAATAAAAAGTAAGCACATTGACTATGAACTAAGCAAAAGCAGACGCAGTCCAGTCTCAATCACCTTATCGTGAAAATATGTATAAGGTTCATTGTTGCATAACGGATCCCAAGTTTACTTGACTACGTTAGGGTCTAAAAAATTACAAAACAATGAAGAGTTGTCGAGATTTTTATTTTCTTTTCATCAATATTTATCTTAGTTGAGATTTAAATGATTAAAGGTTCATAATTGTTAATCTTAAGAACGTGAACTATATATATTTAATTTATAATTTTTTTATTTTATAAATAAAAATTATAGAATGTAATAAAATATTTTAGAAATATTAAAAAAAAAAGTTATTATAATTATAAGAACAATTATAATATCTTACAATAAATTGTATAAAATAAAATAATTCATAATCTCGATGATTAATATAAATACCATAGCATTCATTATACTTTCAATCAAAATAAATAGAACATGATTAAAAGCATATCTATAACCACAATTTAAATTTGTAAATATGTGAATATGTGATGACGAGCAACTCTTGAAATCTATTCCCTTATTGGCAAATTACTTGACCAAGCGGTCATGGCATGTATGCTTAATAGCTTAGGGTATTCGTTCATATATAATTTTTGCAAATGTGTGCATAACATATAGAATATGCGTATTTGCATATTGGGTTAACCAAGCGACCATCACATGTATGCGTGATATCTTGAGTTATTTATTTGCATGCAAAATTTGCAACTGTGTAAAAAATATACTATTCGCCTGTTCGCCAATTGGTTGACTAGACGTTCATAGTTTTTTACATAATAACTTAGGTTATTCACTTTTATGTTTGTCGGAAATATGTATATTTTAATTTTCATAACGTGTCAAATATAAATTCGATCATTAAATATATATATATATAGGAGGAATCATCACTAATTTTTTATAAGGCGTGATTAATCACCCTTATGTTGTTAATCTTGTGATATTTTAGAAAATCCTAATTTTAAAAAGTCATTATTTTCTACAAGATTTACCGAAGAACAAGAGTTAATTTTCGTGAATTAAATTACTTTACTCTCTACTAATCTTTTAAAGTTTAGAAGAGTATTTTAAGCCAAAATTTTCTTAATGGTGTGTTTAGATTATGGATTTCGAGAGGAGATTTGTTTGTAAAAAGAATTTTAAAATTTTAGAATGAAATTTTTTTATTTGGTAAAAAAAATTAGAATTTTTTTTAAAATTTTTAGAATTTGAAAGAAGAATTTTAAGTAGTTTAAATTTTCTTTTCCAGGTGGAATTTGTAATTTTTTTTTATTTATACTAAAATATTAACATTTATTATATTTTTCTTTTTAGACAATTATTATTTTTCAATTCTAACTACAAACACTCATTTCAAAAAATTATTTTTTTACTTTTTCGAAGTACTAATAATATGTATAAACTTTTACAAATCTAATAACATTGATATTACATATTTTCTTATTTTATTTATAGTATCATTATTTCTCTATTAAATTATTTTTTATTTTATCAAATTCTAATATTTGAATTTTTTTCTAAAAAAATGTTTATCGAAATAATGCAATTACAAATGTTATTATTTTAAATTGATGCATTTTAAAAACATTTTAAAATACCAACATTTCAAAATTTTCTAAAATTTTAAAATTTTTCGTCTAAACAAACTTAAAAGGTCTATTCAAGTGTAGCCTCCTAAGAATTTCATTGTCAAAGAAAATCTCGATTAGTTTAATTTTGTACATATATTTGAAAAAGGCCATAGAATCTAACAAAGCTTAGAAAGAGAAATAAATCAATCTTTAAATATCACATTTCGCTTTTAAATCTTCTATCAAGTTGGTAAAATTTAAAAAAAAAAAAAAAAACTCTCACATAAAATTTTCTAAAAGTCTACTCAAGCGTAGCTTCCTAAAAACTTTATATTTGAAAAAAAAAAAAATTGAATTTTATTTTATTTTGATATTAACTTTTATTTAAGTGAAAGTGAAGTGTATCCTACCAAACCAATTTTCTTGTTATTTATTTTTATTTTCTAAATTTTGCATTATTATTTTTTGTTTTCTTTTTCTTAAAAAATGCACCCAAAAAATATTTATTATCTTAGTATATTTGAAAACATATAAATTCGAAGGATGTTACACATTCTTAAATAAAATAAATAATTAAATTGGTTAAAATGATTGTAAAAACCTTAAATTTTAATTGGTCAAACCATGCATGCATATTTAATTACTTATAAAAATAATTAATTAAATGTTATTGCATATGATGTCATCAATTTTACACAATAATGTATAATTTAATTAAAATTTTCTTATTTAAAAGAAATTTTGATTGATATATAATAATTTGTGATTGGTTGAAATATATTATTTCTACAACATATCATTCCAATTGTCTTCCACAATTCTGTAGAGTTTCTAAGGGCACATCAGGCAAGATAAAATTCCTTATCAGGTAGGAATAATTATTTTCTCTAGCTGAGATCAAAGATGCTACTAACAACTTCCATTAAGACATAATTATTGGTCGAGGAACCTATTTATAGATGGATTATCAATGATGGGGCCTTGTCTGTTGCTGTCAAATGTTTCTACAACTTCCCGAACTGAAGTGCAGGTTCTTTGCCATCTGCGCCACCCAAATCTTGTCTCTCTCATTGGATTTTGTGAAGACCAAAACAATATGATCCACCTGTACGAATACTCAGGCAAGAGGATGCTTTACAATCATCTTTATGGTATCGATCATGATCCACTCCCCTGGAAACTGAGGCTTGAGATATGCATTGGTGAGCAAAACGTACAGTAATCCATCGCAACATCAACAGCGGAGACATTCGTTTGGACCATGAATGGGCATCTAAGCTCTCCGAGTTTAGGTATTCCATGATAAGTCCACACCGCATGTCAAATGCTTTGATAAAAATTGAGAACGAGTTCATTGGTTGTGTAACTGCTAGAGGCTATATTGATCCGGAAGAACTTCAGGGCCTTATATCACATTGACAGACAAATCTAGTGTGTACTCATTAGAGATTGTTTTGTATTATTTGTTCTTGACGGTAAACTTAATGCATTTTTAGCCGACCCCCAATTGAATTTTTTTTATTCCATTGAGGAACATCAACCAGTCATTTTCCTTGGCACTCCAAGCTCCAGCTTATTTTCTAATTAATTAAACTAACTATAGATCATAAATTAAGAACAAATTGGACCACAAATGATGATAATAATTAAATAAAAAACAACAATGAAAAACGTATATGTTTTTCTTTGTGAAAAATCATGAATGTTTTACATGTGTACTTAGGTAAGAAATTTGTTTAATAAATGATTATATTAGACTTCCGAATATATCCAAAAGGAATTTTTATGATAATTGCAATTAATAAACAAGAATGTGAAAGACTGTAGGAACTTCTAATCTATTAATTAGTCTTAATGAAATTCATTTCTTTACAAATTAAATACACCAAAAGGTTTGATTTGGACCTAAAAAACAACACAACCTCATCAATGATATTGAAATGTATTACCAACTTCGACTGTCTGTTTTGCTTCTGCAGTTTCTTGCAATTGCAGTGCAAACTTAAGCATTCCCACCACATCTCTCATGTTTGGCCTTTCAACTCCCACTTCATGTAGGCAGTTTTTGGCAATCTCAACGAATACTCTTGGACACTACCTTGCAAGTAAGGGTCAATGATTTGCTCAATGGTTTCATTCTCTACACATTTGAGAGCCCAACAGCTAGACCTATTTGATCATCTTCCAGATTTGTATCAACTGCGGGTCTACCACACAATACCTCGAATAGCACTACCCCAAATGAGTACGCATCTGACTTTTCTGTTAATTGTTACCCACGATAATACTCTGGATTCATGTATCCGAATGTAACCTTCACCATTGTTGTGATTGGAACATTTTCCATGAAAATTGGGCCCATTTTCGATAACCCAAAATCCTAGACTTTAGCTACCTATCTCTCATCCAACAAAATATTGGTAGTCTTTACATGTCGGTGTATAATTCTCCGAACTGCACCTGAATAAAGGCAGTCAAATCCACAAGCAGCACCAATGCAGATTCTCAACCATTGCTTCCATTGGAAAGGGATATTATCATTTTTATAAAGGTGATCACGAAGGGTACCATTGACCATATAATCATAAACAAGAATCATCTCTGGTTGTCATTGCAATAACCTATAAGAGACACAAGATTAATGTAGCGACGCCGAGAGAGTATCTCAATCTCTGCCCAAAACTCATTGGTGGGACTTTGAATTGGGTCGTTTAATTGCCACCTCGTACTGTATACCTGGAATGTGGCCCTTATATACGTTGCCAAAGCCACCGCGTCCTACAATGAGAGCATCATCGAAGTTATTTGTTGCAGCAAGTATGTAGGCAAGTGCAAAGTGCTTGCATCGTATGGCTGAAACTTTTCTTCTGTTTAAGGATTCTGTTTTGCGCAACAGATGTTTTATTTGCCAGAAAACAAAGCAAAATATAAAAACGATTGATACTATGCTGCCTAGTGTAGCTACGAGGATGACCTGCATCTGTTTCAAAAATTTTCTCTTCCTTTTAGATTGCCTTTTCTTTAGCTTTGGCGCCTTAAGAACCGGCTCTGCTTGAGGGTTTGGAGCGGCAAGACTACCATCCGATCTGTTCAACTTGAAAATCTCTAAACCATTCAAAATCGCATCATAAAACACAGGCTTATCACTGGTTTGCGGCTGTAGTGCGACCCAAATATCTTTTTCTGACGCCCACACAACACCGTTTCTGTAAACTGGAATACCGTTGCCGTTACTCAAGGCAACCACACCCATGGCTTTCTCAGCCGTTTGATTATTAATGAATATATAGAATACACGCTGATTCACATATTGTAGAACATTCTTGTTCTCGCAAAAATGGAGCCTAAGGAGGTAGTAAAAATCCGAATCGACAGTGAAAAGCCAGGTCAGATTGTAATTAACGTTATCACTTGCAGTCGGCCCCATTGTACGAGAGGTTTTGTGTACAACTTCAGGTGCAGTATAAGCCGGCGTGGCCTAGGTGTATTTGATTGTAGCCTTAGGCTGATAGAATGTAACTCCCGATTTCTTCCCCAAAGATTTAGTTATTATCTTGATTCCATGATCGGAACACTCCTGAATCCTGTACATTTAGAGCATCTTTTCCACCAACATTAAGCCGATAAGCAGTTTCTAAAGCGGTAGAGTTATCAAGCTCGAAAAAGTATTTGGTGTCTACTGAGAGCGATATGTCTGGCCCGTATAAAGATTGGTAGGCATGGAAACGATTTCTATCCTATTGACAAAAGCAAAAGAATTTGGTGACTGGGCGAAGGTGACATCTAGCGTTTGCTTGTTACTAATAGTAATGACAAATTATTTGATAATGAAGGATTGTGTAGGACTAGTAGCAGAAACTAAATAGGCACTGAAATTGCTCGAGTGTAATTGTTAGCAGTGACGGAGAAGAAGGAAGTGGTTATGTCAAGGCCATGGTATGCATTTGGATAGAAGTATAGACGAAGAAACTTGGGGCCGGTTGAAACGGGGAATTTATATGTGAATTTCCCATGAAAAATTCGAACTGTCATGAAAGGCACCTCAGTGACACAGGGTTTTCGATAGGAGGCTGTGGATGCAAATGAAGAGGCTGTAGAGCTGACGAGGAATATTCGTAGTCGGCATCACCAACCCAGTTTCTGCCATCATCAGATGTAGTGTTTGAGGAAGAACTACGGTTGAAGAGTATGCAGTCAGTAGGAGAATAAGTAGCTGAATTTGTCAAGGAAACTGAAGAGACAAGAATGAGGAAGACGATAGTAATTAAAGATAGCATTTGTGGATTTAGTTTTATGTTATGGGGTAGACAGCTAGTAGCCTACAATTTATATAGCTGAATACTTTGAAAAGTTCTATGCTGCTGTATGCTTCGAGGACAATTGAGGATCAAATTGTTAAAGAAACAATTGTTATCTGCCAATTCCAGCCAAGGATTAGTAGATGAAAAATGTAAAACCAGCTAAAGTTGTCAGTGACTGAAAACAACATTAGTGATAACTCCTTTACCGACTTCGTAGCAGATAAGAAGTTTCAAGACTCACCAAAGGCATTATTGTGAAAGGAAATTTGGATTGACTAGGGGAATAGTTAGTCACGATTTTTAGCTGTGGGCTCATGATTATTTTGGTTCTTAAAAGGGGTTTTTTGTGTTTTTTTCATTGTTTTCAACTTTGGTCTAAAAATAATCGTGGTTTCTTTGATGTACTCAGTTTGGTCGTTTAAACATGATTGCAAGTTGCTGCTTGGGTTGTGAAACAACTATTGGATTTTGTTTACATGATTTTCACGAGGGTGTTCCTAAAGCTTCGTTTCTTTATATTCTAAAACGTTTTAAAGGTTGTTGTAGTTTCCTTTATGGTTTCTTTTTCTTTCATTAATTTGTTTTTTTCTTTTTTATTTGTTGTGCTTTGTAATAAAACTTTATTTTGTCTCTATTACTATTTACCCTGGCAAAAAATGTAATGCAACACTATTGGCGATCATTAATTCATAGGTTCCCCATCCACAATGTTCCCGGTCTTCGGATGATCGCCTCGCTGGACACAGGGTGTGTAAATCCGTCCTACCGCAGCCTGCAGTCCCATTTTTAGAGTCGGTGACAAGCTTTCTACTAATCTCAGAGTCCATCATGAACTCCTACTCCATGTTGTCAGCAGTATGGCGGTGCCACTCAACCCCCACAGGAAACAACCGCTTGCTCCAGATTGGCTTGTAATTACAAGCAGAACCATTGCCATAATTAGGATTTCCAGAGAGAAACATCCCTTCCCCATAACTCTAATTACATCCATGCTGTTCTCCCCTTCTTCCCTTTTCTAACGACTTTTATTAAATTGGACTACCAATTATAGCTACCGAAAGGGTTTTATAAGATGTGAAAGAGAAAAAATTTGAGGTGATGAAGTTGTCGAGTTGGGGCCTGAAGGTTTTTTTTTCTTTTTGTGATGGAAAATTTAGATTTGAGATCTAATCTGTTGGTTACTACAATTATTTTTAGTATTTAGTAATTTTAAAATTTTGAATTTCAATATTTAAAAATCTTTTTTTATTTTAGATTATGACTTCTTTTAAACAAAAAAATCACTACTTTTAAATATTCCTTGTGCAACTCAATATCAATTATTGTACGAAAATAGTTTGAGAAAACTGTGTTTTACACCCTAAAGTTTATGCTGAAATACAATTCTTATTTATAAATTTATAGATAATATTGACAACTTCTTTTTGTTACGGGATTTCAGAATATAATAGAATTTCTAGTTCCATCAAATTCTTTGAAACCCACAACTATGATCTTAGTATCTCACCCTTTGAATATTATTGATTTATTATTGTCTAATATATCATATGTAAATATAATATACTAAGGTACGGGCTTACATAATAAATATTACTTATATGGATATTTACGTGGATATCTTTTTTTGATGATACGTAGAACAAACTTAATTTAAATTATTATCTTATATTTCAAGTAGTTTGTGACTTATGCATCACACAAAATGGTTTTATTCACTTAAATATTTGTAAATATATAAAAATTATCATAAAAATAATAATTAATATTTTAAACTTTTAAAATTTATAATATATCTAAATTTAAATATTGAAATAGAGTATCGAAAAAGTAGTTTTAAAAACATACATATATGGAAAATAGTATTAAAATTATAGCAAATGCATGATAAAAATAAACAAAATTTGCATCATAATTATATGTTTATATCAATTAATAAAAAATAAATAATTTTTTTATCTATATCTAAATCACTTTCATAGTAAAATGAAACCCTAGCGTCCTTACATTTATAGTGTTAAATTTATACTATAAACTCTTTGATGGTAATTAAGATTGCATAGATGATTCTTAAATTCAAAAGAAATTTTTTAAAACATAAGATTACATAATTTTAAATTGATAGGTATTATTTGAATTTTAAAATTAATATATATTTGATAAGAATGGGATAAATATTCTTTGTATGTTTTAAATTAGGATAAAATCATTATAAACAATTCTTACATCTTACTAAATCATAAATCCCACAAATATTGGTTGTACATATACTGTTATATCGCTAGTGATTGAGATATATCCACAATATATATATATATATATATATATGAGATAGACATGTAGATTAGTTTGTATTAATATCTTTACCGATCAAAGTTGGCTCAATAATTCAACAATTAACCAAAAAATTTTATTGTTTTGAGTCACTTTCATTTGTAACTTATTTCATTCCACATAAATTTATGAAATCTTAATTATCCTTCATTTTTAAATTATGATGCACTCCAAAGTCGATATCTAATTGATATATGTTATATAAATAAAACAACTTAAAATAAAAAATAGTGCAACAATTTATGCAATTAGTCGATTGCATTAAATAACTCTTAGTTTTAATTGAAATAATTATTAGATACATAGCAATTACCATACATGAATTTTTGAAAGTTTTTAAACTTAAAGTTGATTTTAAATGGATAGTTTTATTTATTTAATTATTTTAAAAATTTTAAAATTTTCTTATATTAAGAACTAATTACACCTTTTATAATTACTCAAGATAGGTTTTTTTTTTTTTTTTAGAAAAAAATTTCTTTTCGTTGTTTTAATCAATAGCTTATTTTAGTTAGGTTATGCCAATTCTTTTTTCTTTCTAATTCCTAATTATTATTATTATTTTTTGTGTGTTTTGATCAAGATCACATATATATTGTAAGTTCAGAAAGAATTGTACCTTTTAATACTTGTTCAATATAGATTTTTTTTTTTTCATTTTTTTTCTTTCATAGTTTTTATTAAAACAATATTTTAATTAAGGGATGTTACTTCTTTTTTTATTTAAATATTTTTTCTTTTCAACTATTAAATTTTTTTTTTCATTTTTTTGGTTAAGATCATAGATTTTAAGTCATAAGCATCATTTGCGACATATTTTTAGTGTTTTATCAAAATTATAGTATAAATAAGATATATAAATTTCCTTTAATGTCAATTAAGTAGTTATGTGATTAAGAGTTCACCTAAGTTGAAATCAGAATACATCCACATTTTTTACTTTTTTATCATTCTAAATAGTTTGATAAATAAAATAGGTATTTCTAAATAAAAAAGATTTAGTTATCAATCCTTATGCATTAAATATATTTATACATTACTTTGCCTTACATTTTAACTTTATTTCAACCAATACAAACTTTACATTAATCATATATACAATATAACAAGGTACAAAGATATAAGATAAGACATTGCTGACGTGAATGTCTTTTCTTATTAACATGTAGTATAAGTTTAAATAAATAAATCTTAACAATTTATTTTTAAAATTTAAATTTTAAAAAGTATATATAAAAAATAACTTTTTATACTTAATAGATCTTATCTATTCACACTTATAAAAGAAATTTTTATCTTTTATTTAAATTTTAAATTAAATTAAAAGCAAATTTTTTTTTTATGAAATTCCAATTTTTAAAAGATTTATCAAGATATTTATCTATAAATTTTAAAAGTTATCGTATCTAGTAAGATATATATTTTAAAAACTATATTCTTGCCATTTAACCAACTTATTTAAGGAGGTCATGGAAGCAATAGTCTAGGACTACTTTTACCAGCACTTAGATGAGTGGTTTAGTGCAACCTAGAGGGTGACTTGAGTGGCTTGGAAACTTTGCCTTGAGCGGCTTGGAAACTTTGCCTTGAGCACAATTTGGTACAGTGAATATAGGAATTACGATCTTGGTGCTTCATTATCTAGGCAGGTGAAATAGCGTAGAGAGTTTGGTTTCAATAATTAATTTAAGGTTTCAAAGGTGAACCCTAAAATTTTTTTAGGGTAAAAATATCCTTAGATAAATAAAAAAATTTACTGCTAAGTTTTATTTAATAATTTACACAAAATTTTCAGTATTTAAGGAGTTGATTTTTTATATTTATTTTATATTCATTATTTAATAAGAATCTATTAAAAATTTTCAGTAAATATTTATATCCCTAGTTTTAATGCTTTTATTTTTTAAAAAATTCTTTATTTAATAATGAATAATCCCTAACATATTTTAAAAAATTTTAAATTTTTATAATAAATCTATTTAATATACTCAACTTTTTATTTATTTAATAAACTTAAATATAATTTATTATTCAATACTTTTAAATATTTATATCTTAACGCTTTCATTTAATAAGAATTTAATTTTTAATTCATTATTAAATGAAAGTTAGGGACAATGCTTTTATTTATATCCCTAACTTATTAACCTGTGTAATGCTTTTACTTTTTATTTATCTTTAAAGTAAAATATATTTTAAAATAATTTTATATTTATATTGTTATTTGAAACAGTGAAATAACTAATAAAATAATGAAGAATATATATATATTAAAAAGATTTTTTTATAATTCAAAAAGTAAATTTATTCAAATGTTTATGTTTAAATATATATAAACATGTATGATTTTATCCTAATTTAAAACACACAAAAATATTTCAAATCTTTCTTATCAAATATACATATTAAATCTAAATATAAATGTATAAATCTAAATAAATAAAACTGATCTTTGCATTGCAGAGGTACCAAACCAGTTTATATATTTATATGAGATTTTTGCTATTTATGTTAAAAAAATTTACGCGCATCAAAATAAACTTCAAATATTTTACAAGGGAATCAAAATCAACTTAAAATACTTTACATGAAAATAATCAGAGTAAACTTTTAAACTGATTGAGCAATAAGGTTGTTTTGGATTAAATACAATTCAAGTTTAAGTTATTTTAACTTCGAGTCTTTTAAGTTCATATGCAAATTATCTAGACTGGAGTTACTTAATTTAGATTATTTCAAGTTTAAATTTATAAATTTTAAAATTAAATTAATTTAATTTTATATCATTTCAAGTTATTGGCTTTGAACCGTTTCAAACTTGATTTAATTTGAGTTCAAGCCACGGTTTCATGTTGGACATATTCGAATTATTTATTTTTTAAATCAAATTGAATCCATGCGACTTGACAACCAGTTTTTTTAGTGTTCTGTTTTTTTTTACCCCCCATATATCAATTGAAAGAGACTTCTCAGGGATCTATATCAATTTATCTGTGGTTAACCAAAAGTGGTTAATTAAGTATGTTTCCAACTTTAGTTTGGATTAAATTAATAATAAATTTTAATCTTTTTTTACCACTTTCGGAAAAATTAGAGTTATTTCAGGACTATCATTCATTTGATTTTTCTGAATGGTAAATACCACAGTATATCATATAGAATTTATATCCAATCTTTGAAAAAGACTTCTTTGCTTCCTTCTTTTGCTTTAATTCCTACTTGAATCATTAGAATAGTTATTCTGATCACATGACATTTCTCGCTCGCTCTTCCATGTCGAGGGACCATACATCTTTGGCAACATCAGCCTTCTGATTCCACAACAGAATAAAAATCCAACCAAAAAAAGTGGACCACGATTATTGATTGAGCTGGTAATTGCATAGTGACTAACAATATAGCAAATTCAACTTTATTAATTAGTAATTTGATGCGTAATTTTATATTTGGAAGAACAAATATAGAAGAGAACACAATTACAACCCCAACACTATCCGATTTACAAAGTTGAAGTCATAAATAAGTCTCCCTTCTCAAGGACAGCCTTTCCACTTGTATATAACTGCTTGTCAATCTTACAAGCTCTTCAGTTGAAAAGTGAAAATGATGAGAACTGATAAACTTAAGGACCGCTGCCGCTGGGAGCTCAAGCAACGAAAACAATATTGGTGAGTTCATAGGAGAGGAAGATTCATTGGTGGAATTTGGTGCTGGAATGAACGCAAGGCTTCTTGGAGCCAATTACTTAATTTATGATGTTTCCAAAAGGACCAGCATTTCCAGGTGACAAGTATGCGATAACCCTCCATAGGGACAACCGAGGCTGCCAAATCTATGACAAGTGCCGCCGACGTAACTAAGTCGTGAATGAATCTATGGCTGAAATTGAAAAGAAGGTTTTAATTAACTTAAAAAAAAAAAGAACCAAGTTGTTTCAGAACATGAAAGCCTTTAATGTTCCCTATTAATGTTTGTAACGTTGTGTCTCGAGTCTATCGAACTGTTGTAGAAGGTCATTTTCCTTGCTTTTCATTCGGATTGCTGTAATTTTCTTCCGCCTTTAATCTGGTAAAATTGTGACCCAGATTCCCAGTACTATATTCATGGGTTCAATTCATCTTAAATGCAAATCATAGTTCTTCCGATTCCTGCTTGATTCTGCAGTTTCTATGGCGTTCTTCTGTGGTTCTGTTATGGAACTGCCCCTTTGTACATATTATTGCACTAGGCTTGTCCTTCTTCAGTCAGATAGTTTTAAATTCATCATTCACACGAAAAAAATGCCGACTACATAAGATCTATGATGAACAAAAAAAAAAAAAAAATTCATCATATATCATTCAGACGGTCTAGCTCTAAAATTGTTTGCAATCCTTATAAAAGGGGTTATTATTCTTTTAATTCTTAATTTATTTCTAACTCTCACACTTTATTTATTTAACTCATAGAAAGAGTAAGTTATGCACTTAAGTCCTTTCGACTACCCACAATCTTCAAATTTATGCCTTCATCTCTTCCATTTAAAGTAATACTTAATTGGCAAATGGATTATTTGTTAAGTGCTCCATTTTCTGACTGTATTAATATTGACAAAATTAAATGTCTTGTCATTTCCCATAATATTTGTGAGTAGTTGGCCAATCAAATTTAAAATTTCTTCCAAATTGAGATGAAATAAATGAAATGAGTAATCAAGAATTATATATTGTAAGTACCAATTTGTTTTAGAGAAGTTAAATTCAACTTGATGGGAAATAAACTAGAGTAACACATTTTTCTATTTACGTTACTTTAATTGATAAAAAATAATTATATGGTAATTTCTCTACAAATGTGTTCATGGTTAAACAAATAGTCTTAAATTTGAAGTGCTATAGTTGTCTAAGATGTGGATAATAACACCTTACATTTGTTCATACTTGTTTGACTAGATGCTGGGTTAGACAGGGAGTCTATACTTTTATAAATCTTTGAGTGTGCTGAGTATGAGTAGTGTTACGAGTAAATTAAGATCAATTCAATTAAAGAATTATATAAAAGTTGAAATAAAATTATGCATACGTTAATAAAATTATTTGTCTTTTCCTTTTTTTTTCTTAAATTAAAAATTAAAAATAATTTTTTTCTTAAAATTATCATATTTTTTAACCAATAACCATCATAATAGCGTCTTCTTTTTCATATATTTTTAACAAAAAGTGTGTCAATTCTAGTTTACAATTAATAGTTTGGTCTAATTAAAATCCATTTTAATTGGTGAAAAATAGAATGAGAATTTTTCTAATGAAAATCATCATAATCAAATGTTTTAAAATCATGAGACTTTTTTTAACTACTAAGATTTCGTTTAATATTGCTGCTGACTGTCTTTTGAGATGAAAAAGTTATGTTTTACTGTAAATACAATGGTAACAAGTAAAAATTTTAACTTTTCTATTTAAAATTATAGTTTGACGACCTAAATAAAAAAGTCAAAAAAATAAAATTTTCGTCGTTTAAAAGCTGACTTGTAAATAAAATGATTTTATTATCTTCGCACCTTTACGCTTTTGTTGTTTTAAACTTTTCTTTTTTTGGCATTCTTAATTCCTTATAGTATCTTTTCATAATAATGTTAAACACTTAAAAGTATATAAACCATATTTTTCACCACACTTTATATATATATATATATATATACTATTTTCAATCTAAATTTTTTTCTGATCAAAGCTTTTTATAATATTAATGCTAAATTAGGCTTAAAACATCTTGGAATTTGTAATCGTTGAATTCTACATATCCGAAAGAAAGCGAGGTATCTTGAAACTTTCTCTCTGCCAACCTCACATATGCTAACAACAACTTAGCGTCCATTCGGAAGGTTGCTAGTATTGATTATGATGAGATTAAAAACAGTAGTCAGATTAATTATTATAGTAGTAAGATTATGTACTATAATGATGAGATTAAAATCAATTGTAAAACATGTAATTGGATTCAATCATAGTTATAATAATGAGACAAAATAGAAAATAATTATTAAAGGCATTTGATTAAAATATTTTTATATTTTTGTTAAATAATAATTAAAATTTATTAAAATCATATTTATATTAAAAAATAAAATGCATACATTCAAATTATAGATACTAAATAATAATTAAAATTATATTCAAAATTAAACAAAAATTAAAAAATTGGAGGGAGTAAATAGGGTTTTCCCTCCACTTCTAGTTATTGACTGGACCCCTGTCCCTTTAGTTAGACCGAAGGAACCAGTGAAAACGCAGACCAGCGGAGGGTAAAATATCCTACTATTTCCCTTCGATTTCACCACTGCGATTGGCTAGGCTTAAGTAGCGTTAGCATGTGGAAGGACTGGCTAGGGCGTCCAGGGGATTTGTGTGGGTCATTGGGCAGGGGTTGGCGTGTTGGGGTGAAGCAAGTTGTTGGCAGGTGATAAAGTAGGCGGTGGCGGTTGTGCCAGGGGGCGACTGTGTTGGGATGCCATGCTACCACGCCCCAGGGTATGGGAATCGGCAAAGGGGCCTTCCTAGGCGGTGGCCTGCTCCAGCAAACCCAAGCATTGGGTTACCTTTTCGGGCCTCAAAGCCGAGTCTCTGGTCCAAAAATAACTCTCAAAAGGATAAAAACAAAATAAAAGGACAGGCCCAATAAAAAGTGATCTGAATCCAACTCTTTGAACGAAAGATACATGCCCTTATGATTTAACTAATTCGTGTACTAATCTATTTAAAATCGATCCCTTAATTGTTTGAGATGGGGGTGTATGTATTAAGCTCTAGAGAAATCTTTTATAAAGAAGAAAGAAAATATATAGGAATAATATTTCATAATTTGGTCATAGTGTGTTGGTGGGGCTTCGACTTTTTCTTCAGCCAGCTTTTGCCAGCCCAACTCCTTTGTATTTTTCTGCTTCAAATCCTTAATTATTGTACTTTTGATGCCGAGTGAGATGGCCCTCTGTCCCAAATTTCATTCACCTTGTTTGGCAGAATATGGTGGGGATAGCGAAGTGTGTCTGGAAATTTTCTAAAAGCTAATAGAAAATTGACGTGATTGAGAGCAAATGAAATTTTCTTCGAACCTGATTTTACATAAATTTGTTCTTAGCTATGACAAAATTGTTAATTTACTCTTAGTTCCCTTCGAAGGCAAAATTAGCTTGACTAAGTCAATGAAAAAGCTGTCATTTTCTCCCTCTATTGAAAAAAGGAACAGCAAATTAGTCCCCATTACAGGACCTTAGGCAATCAATGAAATGATACCCTTCGATTGCTTATCCTGAGTTTTGGCTTGGATTAACGCATAAATTGAACTTGAACTGTTGACCTTTTGTTACTAGATTACCTTAATGTCGCTACCTAAACTACTGATTTGACGTAATATTAATATTCATTATAAAATAAAAATTTTTTAGAAATAAGATAAAGAATTTAATAACATTGAAAAAAAATATTATATCTAATTTAATAATATTGAAAACGAATGTTGTTTTAAAAATTTTTTTAAAAATATAATTTTATAAAATGACTATTAAGAATGATTTTTATTCTTTTAAAGATAATTATTACTTGTCCTTAGTTCCTCTAAACTTTGTAGGGCTATGTCTAATACTTGTTAAGTCAAATATTTTTTAAATATTGAAGTGGCTTGATCTTACACATCATAATATAGTATCAATTAATCAAGTCACATCAATATTTTATGTAATAGTATTCGTTTAATTGGATTGATGTGCTTGATTGAAATAAAATTTAGATATTTAATTATGATTTTTTTTAAATATCAAATCATTAAAATGATGGATTTACCCGTTAATCCATTAAACTTCTATAACTAACCCGTCAGAACGCTTATTTACCGCTAGTCCCAAATTAAGTTCAGAGAAAAAGAGAGATGAAAACAGGGTCGATGAGATTTTTTCCAATGTTCTCTTTAGCTTCTTTGCTGTTAATCCTATTCAGCACAAGTCTGTCCAGGGCAGCCCTCCCTGAAAGCAAAACAAATACTACAACATATGATGAAACGATTGCTAAATACATAGAAGGTGAAGAAGAAGAAGAAATGATCTTCGGGGGATCCGGCGGAATCAGGCAGAGGGTTCTTGCAGGATATCCAAATAGGTATATTTCTTATCGAGGTTTGGAGAAACCACAATTCTGCAATGCAAATATTTATGGAAATTGCATAAAACCTGCTGGTAAGAATTATCGGCCTTGCACTGTTTATACTCGTTGCAAACGAGGAGTCAAATAAATTATAGGATCGGAAAAAATATGTGAAAGTCTTGATGTTTTTCATTCCTTTTAATGTTACTTTTATTTGAAAGAGTGTTGTTTGTACTGTTTGTAACAATTTAAGGGAATGTTAGATTATTGTTATTAATAGGAAAGAATTATATCAAACCGTTGTGATTTCTAGTACTATGAGTTAAATTTGAAGTTTCAAAAAAAAAAAAAAAGTAATTATTCTCTTTTCTCCTTCAAAAGTTGAGCATGTTTATATCTTACTTTGATTTTTATTTTTCTTTTAAGTATTCATCCAACACAAAGTCAGATATGGAGTATAGAAGTACAATAATCCAAGTATATGAAAAAACATTAAAAAATATTGAACATAATCATCTCGAATTGATACCATTATTTGGTAGTCATTTTAAATTTGAATAACATAGATCAAGGTGTAGTGTGGACCATTTAATATAGCTTGATGTTCTTAAGGCTGCAACATTCTGAGGATGCAAATTGATTAAGATATGAAAACCGCAGATGTTTATGTTCAATGTCTTTCTCAATCCAAAGCAGAATATCTGGATGAGAAGTAAAGACAACTAAACCCAAAATCTCCAAGATAATTGATCCTATTTCATAAAAAGTTACGCTCTGTTCTTAGTCAGATTCAAATTGAATTGTCAATTTGAGGGAAATAACCATGAATATTAATCTGATATATATATACATATATAAGAAGAAATTAAAGAGGTTAACAGAATGAATTTCAAATCTTCTTCTTTCTCGAAGATATTGCTATTGCATTTTATTTTCAAGATTTCACTCTGAAACATGATATGAATCTACTGCTAGTTGATGACTGTATAAGGGTTTCAAGCGAGGATCTGATGTTCGAGGAACATTGTCTCACAACTAAGTACAGTTGTTATTATGTGCCAATAAAACAGTCTTGGATGACCAAGAAAAATGTGATTTTAAACAAAATTAAATTTAAAATTTTAAGTACAGACAAATTGTTCACTACCAATAAATAAAAAAATAAATAAAGTATTCAAACTCTGCTTTCCATTAAGTTGCTGCGTTTTTGTGGTTGAATGAGTCGTTTGGATGCTTTCTGGAAAGTAAGGGTCCCAGGCTTTCTACCCCCTTTCTCGGGTTGGGAATTTAAGCCATCCAATAAACAGTAAGCACATTGAGCATGAATTAGGCCAGCTCCAGTCTCAAATCTCAATCACCTTATCATAAAAAGCTGTATATGGTTCATTGTTGCATAACGAATCTCAAGTCTTGTCTACGTTAAGAGTCTAAAAATGATAGAACAATGAAATAGCAGTTGAGATTTTGATTTTCTTTTCATTCGATATTTACTGTAGTTGTAGTTGAGTTGTAAATGATTAAAAGTTCTGGTTAATTTCATGAAATTTAAATTATATATAGTTAATTTAGAATTTATGAATAATTCTTTTTTTTTTTTTATAAATAAAAGTTCATAAAATATAATAAATCATTTTAGAAATACTAAAAAAATATTTTTATAATTATACTATCCTATAATAAGTTATATAAAATTAAAAAAATATAACTCTGATGACTATAATAAATATGATAACTTTCATTATATTTGTAATCAAAATAAATACAATAATTTTTTTACTGCCAATTTTCATTTTAAGCAAACTAACACGGAAGACAGGATGCAATCATGAAAGTAAGAGGCAGTTGTAACTTGTCGGCTACTGGTCCTACACGAGTAATCACAGCATAGAGTCCGTCGTAAATCAATGACAGCTTCAAGTTCTTCTGAGGCTCAAGGAGGTTTGCCTATAAGGCTGCAACTTCAAATAAACGCTATCACCAACTTAGAATTCCCTCTCAGTTCTCTTTTGTTCAGCATAATACTTCATTCTACTCTATGCCTTCTCTAACCTGTCTACTAATGCCTTGTTGATTTTTTCCCTTCCCTCAATAATTCCTCGACAGTAAACACACAAGCTGAAGAACTAGCATCTCAAGCAAACCCAGGATGCTGATATCCATAGAGGGCCTTAAAAGGGGATATTCCAATGGCCGTATGATGGATCGTGTTGTATGATCATTCAGCCAATGCAAGCACATAGCCCAAGACTTAGGTTTAAGAAAACACATTGATAACTCTATAAAATTTATAGAGTTATTTAGTCTTATTATTCATATTAAATTAGTTAAGTTTTAAATATTTTTATTTAAATTTTATTTATAGTAGTATTATTTTATTTAAATTTTATTTATTTTTAGTAGTGTTTAATTTATCATTATTTACTTATATTTTAATTGCTTAATTATTTAAATATTTTTCATATTTTTTGTAGGTCAAATCATAAAAGAGTTTTCAAAAGTGCAACAACTTAATCAACAAGTAAAGTGGACTCAATCAAGGAAAGTGATTAAGTTTGGCAAATTCCAAAAATGATATTTTCAAACTACTTGAGACCAAGTTTGTACCTTTATAGTTTTGCCTATAAATAAAAATCTTAAGACTAGACTTAAAGAGAGAATAACAGAGATAATTCTAAATATTCTATAGTTTTATTTTTCTAGTTCTTGGAATAGGAGAGAAGCCACAATAATATTCAAAAAGCTAGAGAGATTTTGGAGAAGCTTGAAGATCAAAGATTCGACTGATCTTAGTTTTCTCTTTCTCTTTATTATTTTTATCTTTCTTGTATTATTTATGATGGTGAAACTCTTTGGTTTTATATTTTATATATTTATTATAAACCACATTTATTTTTCTAGGGTTGCAATGGAACTCAATATTTAATTTGAATTATTTTATTTTCCTTTCTTGATTTAATAATATTTGAGTTGTTTGTTCAATCTTGCTCTTAATGCTTGTAATTGCTTGATCACCAATTAGATTGATTTGGTAACCTTAATGAACTTGGAAAAGAGAATTTTGTATTTAGACCAGGATTGAATAACATATGTTTCATATTCATTTGTTAGGATAAATTGATCTGCATGTTAGGTAGAAATATACTAGCATGCCATATGTAACCAAAATTAGTGTTTAGGCTTAATGAATTTCTTTTAATTCAATTTGCATAGGCATATTGTCTCAACAATTAGAAGAGAGAAATTACTCTCAGTTGAAGAAGAGAATTTATTATTTCTTGATGCTGAATACAATGGAATGACCCCTATTTATACTAGTTTCATAGGGGGTTATGATTTGTACTTCTAAAAGATAACTCCTAGATGAGATTGTCAATTATAAGATAATTTGATATTTATAAGACTATTTGATTTTTATCTAAGATTATCAGTTACAAAAGGATATTATCTTGTAATCCTTATAATTCTCCATTATCTTGTGATCCTTATCATTCTTTATAATCTTGTGATCTTTATCATTCTCCCCAGATTGGACCGGACTCACCCTCGAGTCAAACTTAGCATCGTCCTTAAAGTATGGTGAAAGATCGGCAACATTGAAAATAACAGAGACTCCATAAGCGCCTGGTAGTTCAACTTTGTACGTATTGTTGTTAATTTTCTACACAACTTTGAACAAACCATCAGCTCGGGGTGATAACTTGAATTTGGTTGGTTTGAAAATTGTTCCTTTCACAAGTGTATCCATACCAAGTCTTCTACTTTGAAAGTCTGTTGTGCTTGTCACGCTGAGCCTTGTATCTTAAGTTTTGCTTTTGGATTCCTTTTTTAATAACTCTTCAACTTGTCATTAAACTTTAGCATGTTCTTGGGGACTCATCCTATATACAGGTTTATTAGGAATTACTGCTCATGGGATATGGTCAATTGCGTGTTGGATATCACTTATGGGTGGTAGTCTAGGTAGAATTTCGTCAGGTATGACATCTGGAAATTCAGCTAGCAATTGTTTGATTTCTAGTGGAATGGTGTTTCCTTCATTTGACTCAAGCAACTGGACCAATCCCATGATTTAGGCTTCCACTTTCGTCACCTTGAATTGTTCCTTGGCAATTAAAGACACTAACGGCTTGGACTCATTCTTGTCTTGGTTATATTCACAAGGTGGCAACGATGCTAGCTTGATTTTCACTCCATCCTTCACAAAGGAATAAGTGTTCGCATGACTGTCGTATAGAGCATGGCGATCATATTGCTAGGGTCTCCCCAATAGAAGATGACAGGCATCCGTGGGAACAACATCACACTATACTTCATCTTGATACTTCTTGCCAACTGAAAAAGAAATAAGGCATCTTTTAGAAACTTTTACCTCATTTCCCTTTTTGAACCATTGTAATTTGTATGGATGTGGATGAACTTGAGTGGATAGGTTCAGCTTCTCCACCATGTAGTTGGATACTACATTTTCACAGTTTCTATTATCAATGATTACATCACATACTTTGCCTTTGGTAATACAGCGAGTGTGGAAAATATTATGACGTAGCCATGACTCTTCTTTGGACTGATCACCAGTGTTTCACCATGGTCGGCAAGCATGATTTCTTCATCAAATACTGGCTCCTTATCAAATATAAGCTCGTTTTTCTTCTTCAGATGCTGCATAAGCTTCTCCTTCAATAATGGTGACAACCTTGCGGTTGTGACATTCTGAAGCAATATGGATGAAACCTTGGCATTTAAAGCACTTAAGTGCTTTTGAGCTGGATTCTCTGGCAGCTTTAGGTAGAGGCTTGCTTGAAGAGCTGGGTTGCGGAATTGGAGTTCTATAGATATCAGAAGGATTCTTGATAGAGCGAGGAGGTTGGTAAAAAGGTCTTCTAGGTAACTGCTTCTCAACACGGATGGCTAGACGAATGACATCGTCTAAAGTCCAGTATTATTGAAGCTGAACCTGATGAGCGATGTTAGTGTTCAACCTTCCAAGGTAGCAGGCTATTGTTTGCTCCTCATTTTCTTGGATATCATATTTCATCATGAGCTTTTCCAATTCCCTAGTATATTCCTCTACAGATAGAGTCTTTTGGCAAAGATTATGTAGTTAAAGAAAACAATCTTGAAAATAATGTTTGGGTAGGAACTTACCTGTGAGCTCACGTCGTATCTTTTCCCACATTCGAATCTTGCTTTTCCCTTCACGCTCACACTTCCTCTTAAGATTTTCCTACCATGTGAAAGCATGCTTCTTAAGCTTGATGGCAACAATTTTGACTTTTTAGTCCTTTGGTACCTCTTTATATTTGAATACTTGCTCAACTATTTAGAGCCATTCTATGAACTCGTCTTTCTAGTTGGAGCTTCCCTTCAAAATCTGGAATGTCCACTTTGATACCGCTGTTGTAAACTGTCGATCTCTGAGGTCGATGATTGCCGGCTGATGAAGTATCGCTACTATCCGAATCATCTTCTATTTACCTTCCTTGTGCATGTAATTGGGCTCGTTGAATATTCACCATCTCTTGTAGTAATTGAACTTATCGTCTCAATTCTTCTATCTCAACTTCGTGCACAGATCTTGGTCTTGGAGGTATATTGTAGGCTAGTGAAAACAAGGGGTATGGCTTAAGGATGAAATTAGGAATTAAGTTCAAAAGTTAAGGTCAAAATGAAATTTTAAGAAATTTAGGGCTTGGGTGTAATTTCAGGAAATTAACAGGTTAATTTACAATTTAGAAAAGTTTAGGGGTTGATAAGAAATTGTGAAAAAAATAAGAGGTTGTACTAAAATTTTGAATAGCTTAGGGGTTAGAATGCAATTAAGGAAAAATATGCTGACAGGGTGATGATGTGGCAGTTAAAGACACGTGGCAGGTGATGGTTAGGTGATATGGTGATGACTGGACAAAGGTTGACGTGGATGATTATGTGGCGAAAGTTACACATGGCAGATTATGGTTGGATGATGTGGCAATGACTAGGCAACTGTGCTGACTAGGCAATGATGTGGCAGATGTGACGTGTGGCACATAATGTGTGGCTGATGTGACACTAACTGGACACCTTAGTGCTGACATGTCAACTGATGTGGTCGTCTTCAACCTCTGGCTGGCGTGTACAGTGCGTGGAGTGCACAACCGATGCGTGGTCTTCCGGCGGTGGCGTGTAGGAACACATGTTATACCTTTCGATGATGGAACTTTCCAATCCAAGGTTTTTCGACCTCCTGAACACGGTGGATACCTTCTTTTGGCTGAAAAATGACTGGAACTATGAATTTCAAAGGTGACAATGATGACTTTTGTTGGACTACTTCGAAGTCTTCAACTTCAGGCTATTTTTTAGGCACTCATCGTCTATGGAACTCAGCTCTGATAACAAAAATAGCTCAGAAATTAGAAGAGAGAAATTACTCTCAATTGAAGAAGTGAATTTATTATTTCTTGATGCTGAATACAATGGAATAACCCCTATTTATACTAGTTTCATAGGGGGTTATGATTTGTACTCCTAGAAGATAACTCCTAAAGGAGATTATCAATTACAAGATAATTTGATTTTTATAAGATTATTTGATTTTTATCTAAGATTATCAGTTACAAAAGGATATTATCTTGTAATCCTTATAATTCTCCATTATCTTGTGATCTTTATCATTCTTCATTATCTTTTGATCCTTATCACATTTAGTAAATTGATTAAGAGAGATATTTTTATAAGACCATCAGAAGATACTTATAAATAAATTAGAACTCTAGGTTAACAACTCATTATTATTAGTCAAGTTAAGAGAATA